>VZQC01014834.1:45096-61647 GCA_009823505.1 Rhizomys pruinosus
AGTGATAGAGCCATGCATGAAGTCCTGGCTTTGATTCTACTGTGTCAGGAAAAAAAAAATTTACCTGCCAAGACTGATAAAAGAATATCAAACACAAAACACTGGTATATGTAATTCTCGAGCTTGCAGTAAATATGTTATATTTATAGCCTGGCTAAGCCAGGCTGGTTCAGTAGGATTTAGAAAAGACAGTGAAAATTCTATTGTAAAATAGAAATAAACAGGTATGCAAGGCTTCAAAAGCAAATTGTTTCCCCTTTTTTGTGCCTTAATTAAATAAATAAAATCAAAGGGCATTGAGTAGTCTCCTATTCTCTCTACCAATTACTTAGAAAACCCCTTTGGGCCAGGCATGGTGGCGCATGCCTTTAATCCTAGCACTTGGGAGGCAGAGGCAGGCAGATCTTTGTGAGTTCAAGGTCAGCCTGGTCTATAGAGTGAGTTCCAGAACCTCTGGGGCTTCAGGGAGACCCTGTCTTGAAAAGACCAAATTTGGGCTTCCTGCCAGCTTTTGGCTCTTTTTGGTTATGGAAGCCAGATGCTATACAACAGGAAATGAAATTTTTTTTTAATTTTTTTTTATTTAATTTTATTTATTTCCGTATGTGTATGAATGTACTGTCTGCATGCAGGTCTGTGCACCTGTGTCATGCAATGCCGCGGAGGTCAGAAGAGGGTCTCGGATTACCCTGGAACTGGAGTTCTCCTGGAATTGGAGTTTCAGACGGTTTTCGGCCGCCATGTGGGTGCTGGGGATCGAACCCGGGTCCTCTGCGAGAGCGGTCGGCGCTCTCAACTGCTAGGCCATCTCTCCAGCCCCAGGGAATGAATTTTTTTTTTTGTACGTGTATGAGTGTACTGTCTGCATGTAGGTCTGTGCACCCATGTCGTGCAATGCCGCGGAGGTCAGAGGAGGGTCTCTGATTCCCCTGGAACTGGAGTTCTCCTGGAATTGGAGTTTCAGACGGTTCTCGGCCGCCATGTGGGTGCTGGGGATCGAACCTGGGTCCTCTGCAAGAGCAGTCGGTGCTCTTAACCTCTAGGCCATCTCTCCAGCCCGAAATGAAAGTTTTTTAAAGGCTGAAACAGTCCAGATAGATGAGGCAATACCCCATTATACAGTGTTAGGCTTGACTTGCTAGAATTCTAAACATCCCATGAAATATTCAGGAGACTGAGACTTCAGGTTACTGAGCCAGGTTTAACTGAAAATTAGGATGGAAATAAGGGTGCATCTCAATTTCTTTTTTGTTTGCTCTTCGCTGATAACAAAAAAAAAGGCTGTATTTGGGCTCTGCGGTGCAGGAAGATGCTTCTGGATGTGGCTGAATGGCACAAGCATGCTTTATAACTGAACGGAAGTGCTTGTTGTAGTCAAGTAAGTCTTGATACCTAAAGAGGTTTCAATTCGTGTTTTTCTGTGGGTTTGTTTTTGCTTTTTGAAATTGGCCAGAATTGGCTTTTATTTTCTTTTTAAATTTTTTCACTATGTATGTTCATTGTATATAGTACTATGTTAGATACAGACATTTTTTATAGATATATAATGTATGTTGAGCATATTCCCCCATACACTGTCCTCTTCCTTTGGCCTCTCTCTCTCCTGTCAGTCCCCTTTGTTCCCCTAGACAATTTTGCTTCTACTTTGTAGTATACGCATACATGATGTTACATATCAACTCAAGTTTTAATTGCTAGTTAGAAACATTCTTGATTTTCTGAACCTTCTCGGTGAAGAATTACACTTAATTTGTATTCTCCATCTTAAATTAGTACATGGATATCCCCTTTCATCAACCTTAAAACTACAGAGATGTAGTTTGAGGATTTAGCTCAGTGGTAGAGTGCTTGTCTACTCTGTACAGTGCCCAAGATTTGAGCCCAAGCACTGGAGAAGGGACCCCCCCCCCATAATAGCCAGGCTTGAGGCCACGAACATGCCTGTAATCCCAGCACCAGGGATTCAATACAGAAAACTGACAAGTTCAAGACCAGCATGAGTTGCATAGTATGACCCTATCTGAAGGGAAAAAAAAACAAGGGGTAAGGATATTACAGTTTATAGAGCACTTCCCTTGCTCAGAGGCCTGGGATCAACCTCTAGCACTGAGAGAAAGAAAAACTACAGCCAGGCCAAAAACCTATGCAGATGTAGATGCCTGGGAGTCCTGATGAGGTGAGTTAGAGCCTGCTGAGTAGTTTCTGCCTTGTATGTGACTCACTATGTAGGTTTTGTTGGCTTCTTTAATAGCTTTGTGTTTCAGGATGTCTCATCTCAGAAGAACCTGAACCTTCTTTGGGGGGTGGGGTGAGGTCTCCCTATACCCCCCAAGCTGGCCTATGTAGACCAGACTGGCCTCCATCTCAGAGATCCACCTGTCTCTGCCTCTGCCTTTGAGTGCTGGGATTAAAAGGATGTATCTCAAAAAGACAAAAAAAAAAAAAAAAGTGCCACCACACCTGGCAAAAAACTGGGCTTTAAGTCTTGTGAAAACATACAGAGATTAATGGTTCTTAAGTGTTTTTTGAGTTTTTGTTTTGGTTTTAGCTTGTGGCCGGGCATGTGATGGCTGGTGGTAGGTGGCATAGAACTTTGATCCTAGCACAGGACCAGAGGCAGGGGCAGGTGGGTCTGTGACTTCCAGGCCTGCCAGGGCTACATGGTGAGACCCTTGTTTCCAAAAAAAAAAAAAAAAATTAAGGTTTTAGTTTGGATAGCATTTGATTGGCTGCTTTACTGGTCTTAATATATATAACAAGAATGAAAAAATTTAATATTGTTAATATTAAAATCATAAAAGAATACATTTTAGCAATGCTGTTTCATTCAAAAAAAGTTGGGTGTCACACCTTTAGTCCCAGGACTCAGAAAGTAGAGGCAGCCAGGTCTCTGTGAGTTTGAGGCCAGCCTGGTCATAGAGTTCCAGACCAACCAATGCTACACAGTGAGACCCTATCTCAAAACAGTAGTGAAAATGTTATTTAAGATGAATAGGAGGGTGTTGGATGTGGTGACACACATGCCTGTAATCTCAACTGCTTGGGAGTCTGAGCAAGAGGAATTGGAAGGCAGCCTGGGGGGAACATAGTATCTCAAGAAAGAAAGGGAGATATGTATGTATTCGGACATGTTTTAAGCTGAGCTGGAATGATATATGGTAGGTTTCATTACTTTTTTTTTTTTTTCCCTAATGAGGGAAAACTAACCAAGCACAATACTAATTACGTCCTTGGGTGGACATCACTGGGTATCAGTATACTGGACAGCTTCAGTCGGCAACTTGGCACACCTGGGAAGAGAGAATGTCAATTGGGTAATTTCCTGTATCAGGTCTGTCTATGGATCTGTCTGTGAAACATTTTCTTGATTGTTGAGTGATGTGGGAAGGCCCAGCCCATTTTGGGTGGTGCCTTGGGCAGGTGGTCCTGGGTTGTGTAAGAAAGCAGGCTGAGCACGGGCCAGGGGAGCAAGCCAGTGAGCAGCATCTATCCATTGTCTCTGGCTGTTCTAGTCTCCAGGTTCCTGCCCCACTTAACACCCCCTTCCAACTTCCCTAAGTAATGAACTGTCATTTGGATGAATTAAGATAAAAAACTTTCCTCCCCAAGTTGGTTTTGGTCAGAATGTTTTACAACAGCAATAGAAAGTAACTAAGATGGGAAGTTTGCTGCTTTTCTGTTACCATTTACTATAGGTTGAATTTTACTTTGAAAAGTAATGGGTATGCGTTTAATCCTAGCACTTGGGAGGCAGAGGCAGGTGGATCTTTGTGAGTTCAAGGCCAGCCTGGTCTACAGAGTGAGTTCCAGGACAGCTGGGGCTACAGGGAGACCCTGTCTCAAAAAGACACACACACACACACACACACACACACACACACACAAAAGAAAAGTAATGGGTAAATGTCACCCTTTAAAAAATATGCTTAAGGGGCTGGAGAGATGGCCTAGCGGTTAAGAGCGCCTACTGCGCTTGCAGAGGACCCAGGTTCGATCCCCAGCACCCACATGGTGGCTGAGAACCCTCTTCAGCTCCAGTTCCAGGGGAATCCGATGCCCTCTTCTGACCTCTGAGGCATTGCATGACACAGGTGCACAAACCTACATGCAGACAGTACATTCATACACAAAAAATAAATAAAAATTTAAAAATATGCTTAAAATCATGATTTTAAGTAGAATACATATTTTACACTATTTGCTATCCACCATACATAGGTTACAATTCACAATTGCTCTGTGTGATAGATCCTGCCTGCTTCTCCCATTTCTTGCCCACTCTCCCTTCCTGCTTTCTTCTTACTGGCTGCTTGTCAGGCTGTGCACTGTGGTAAATATTTCCTGGCTCTTCCATGGTGACTTCCTCATCCTTCAAGCTGTAGCTAAAATTATACTACTTACTGTGATCCCTTTCTAGACCCCTAAATTGGGCTTTTGTTCATAATCACCTAATTTAGCTGGGTTTTTTTGGGGGGGGTATTTTTGCTCATCTCCATTACCTGGTCCCAGCCACCATCCTTTCTCACCCAGATGAAGTACCATGTCCTTCTGACATTGTGCCTTTGTCCCATTCAGTGTTTGCATGGCAGCCAAAGTCACCCTGTCAAGTCTTCCTGGTCTCAGTTTATATGGCAGTGAAAGTCTTGACCGCTCTAGTTAGAGCCTACCGAAGCTGGCCTACCTTTCAGTCTTCTCTGCAGGGGCATCAGTCCCACAGTCAAACAGGCTGAAGAGTGTACGGCATGGGGTTACTCCAGTAACATCCTGGGGACCATGTCAGATAGTGCAGATCCATTTATTCTGCACAATGGGCAGTTTATATAGGTTTAGGACAGGTAGCCCCCACATTGCAGGATGTCACCTTCTAATGGCCAATCCCAGAGCTCTACACAATCACATGTCATCCTAGCTAGTGGGGTGTAAACAGAGAGGTCACCTGATCTTGACTCTGAACACTTGCTGGCTGAAATGTTAGCCCACAGGTGCCCAAGCTCAGGTCTTCCCATACCTCTAATTTACACCCTGCCCCCTTAATAGCTCCAGTCATGATTCCTCCCAAGGCCTTTGCACTTACTTTGCCTTAGTCCAGAATGCTGTTCTGTCAGATCTACCTTACTCATTTCCTTCAAATCTTTATTGTCATATAACCCATCTTTCAGCACCCATATCCATACTTCTCCATATACCCTCTTGCTTTGCCTGTTCCCTTGAGTACATACTGTTTTTTATTAATATAGTTTATCAAACTGTTTTCTCCCCATTTGTATCTGAGTTTTTTTTTTGTTTTTGTTTTTTTTTTGAGACAGGGTCTCCCTTTAGTCCCAGCTGGCCTGGAGCTTGCTATGTAGATCAGGCTGGCCTTGAACTCACAGAGATCCACCTTCCTCTGCCTCCCAAGTTCTAGGATTAAAGGTGTGTGCCACCACACCCAGCCTACAGCAGTTCTTAGCTGCCATGTGGGTACTGGGAATTGAACCTGAGTCCTCTTTCAAGAGCAGTCAGTGCTCTTAACCGCTGAGCCATCTCTCCAGCCCTGTATCTGAGTTCTGAGTTCTTTATAATAATGCCCAGTGCCTAGAACATAATCCGATATTACTTCATATATATGTGAATGACTACAACTGTCAAAGTTTGAATGAGGAATGGTGTTATAGTTGTAAATTTAGTTGCCTATTTGCTGTCCAGCTTCCTCCAGTAACTTAGGAATGTCAGCAAAGCAGGAACTTCACTTGTTCTATAAAATCAATACTTTGTAGCTAAAGTTTAGGATAGTGCCCAGCAGCAGATGCATTCATTTGCCAAGCACTGCTCACTAGAAATACTTTGCGTAGTACAGCTTAGTTTGGAAACCATTCTTGAGTTAATTTATTTAATTGTGACAATTGTTCAAATAAGACAGTTGAGCCTAGGGATCCAAGGTGCCACAAAGGTTCGGATATGGAAGAGACGTTCTTCTTCTTGCCTCCCCCCAAGGAACAGAGGAGAAATAGTTACAATGATGAGGTCGTCTCACCCAACTGATAATTGGAGCACAACTGTTATAGAGAGGTAATCGCTTATAAAACCGTAAAAAACTGCTTTCTTAAATTGACTAACTAGACATGGGAACTGGTGGAAGGGATTACTCCTCTGTTATAAACAATATAAGTACGAAGGTCTAGGACTATCACTGCAGGCAAAATAGATGTAATACAGAGCTCTGACATCAGCAAGGAATTGTTCTAAAAGACTCGAGGTGGATGTTGGCCAGGGGTCCG
This sequence comes from Rhizomys pruinosus, assembly GCA_009823505.1. NCBI lineage: Eukaryota > Metazoa > Chordata > Mammalia > Rodentia > Spalacidae > Rhizomys > Rhizomys pruinosus. Next base: position 51,354 of record VZQC01014834.1, read on the forward strand.
GGGCCCCACAAAAGGTAAGGAGGCTCCTTGCCTCTAGGAGTTGGATACCTCAAGGAGGAGGAGCAATAAGCCCTGCTGCCGAATGACCTGACGTTAAAATGGGAGGGATGTATTAGAGACCACAACATGCAAGTGTAAAATGGCCTTGGAATCCAGAGAGTGTTACCAAGGCCACTAAACCAATTAAAAGCAATATGAGGTCTCCCATGAGTCAACAAGACTCCACTGTCCAGCAAGCCACTACACCTCACCTGCCCTAGAATACTGTGCAGACAGAGGCGAGCCAATTGGCAACTGATAGTATCCCAAATTAATTGGCTATGTGGCTCTCCCCGTGGAGAAATAACCCATGGCTGATGCCACAAGCTTACATCCTCTACAGGTTAAGAGTGTTATAAGCCACAGTAGACCCTGTAATCATTTAACAGGGGGGAATTGTAATTCATGGAGTTAACATCCAAACATGTGTCTAGGCTAAAGTAACCTACCATAACTATTAGTGCTGTTAAATACCTATATATCTAATTGCTTGTGCTTCAAGTAGGATCGAAAGTTATTCCGGAACAAACTGTGCAGCCCATGAAAGGAAACAGCCAAGAATTGACCAAGTCCAAGTCAACAGCTCCAGAGAGAGTGGACTGTTTTACCTCTCATCCACCTGTGCCCCTTTTCTAAGCCTAGGGAAACAACCTGCGAAGAGGGGGGCGGGGTAGAAATGTAAGGGCTGCAATTGGGGGAATGTGAAACTGCAGCAATGTAGTCTGGACACTCATTTGATCAACTTATTGAACAAACAACCTGTCACCCCCCCACTGATGGTGGGGCTGTAGGTGTTGGGCACAACAGCCTGCAGATAGGTTTTGCATGAAGGATGCTTGTACTCATGTGATTATCACTTATAGCTAAAATGAAAAAAAAAAAAACTGGAGAAAGATGCAGGACAGTTATGGCAGAATGCATGATCTGGGATGGGGGGGGTGGGGGGTGGGGTGGGGGGAATGGAAGAAATAGCCTGAACTGAATGGAAAAATGTATGAAATGCACAAAACATTTGGAGGCAGAGGCAGGCGGATTTTGTGAGTTCAAGGCCAGCCTGGTCTACAGAGTGAGTTTCAGGACAGCGGGGGCTATAGGGGAGACCCTGTCTCGAAAAACAAAAAAAAAAAAAAAAAAAAATCCCGNTGCGTCACCACGCCCAGCCCAGCGTAGGGACCATATTGGGGGCTGGAGAGATGGTCTCGCCATTAAGAGCACATACTGCTGCTGGACATGGTGACATATACTTTAATCTCGGCATTCGGGAGGCAGAAGCAGTTGAATCTCTTTGAGTTGGAGGCCAGTGTGGACTACATAGAGAGTTCCAGGCCACCCAGTGCCACACAGTTGAGACCCTGTCTCAAAAAATAAAAAGATAGCACATACTGTTCTTGTAGAGGACTGGAGGAGTTCAATTCTCAGCACCGATGTCAAGTGATTCACAACCTGCGTGTAACTCCAGCTCCATGGGGATCCAATGCCTCTGGCCTCCACAGGTACCTACACTCACCTGCACATACCACCTACACACAGACAAGTACATGTAACTAAAAATAATAAAAATCTAAGCTGGGTATGGTGGCACACGCCTTTAGTCCTAGCACTTGGGAGGCAAAGGCAGGCGGATCTTTGTGAGTTCAAGGCCAGCTTGGTCTACCGAGTGAGTTCCGGGACAGCTGGGGCTACAGGGAGACCCTGTCTCAGACCAAAATAATAATAATAATAATAATAATAATAATAATAATCTTTAAAGTCAACATATTGAAGTGTTGTGGTAATCAGTAGCTCAGTGCACTTCCCAGTGTATCAAAAGGGCTGACCCATAAAGTGTACTACACAGATAACCTCCAGTTGCCTGTGTTATGTTTTTGGAGTTTTTATGGGTAAAAAAAAGCCTGGGCTCTGACAGCCCAAGCAAGCTAGGATCACCCTCCTTATCCACAGCACACTGTATAAGAGGCAAGTGATACTAAAAAGCAGAGAAAGATCTATTCAACATGGCCACACCAGGAAGAGGAACAAATACAAGGGGCCTAATGCCGCTGCCCCCCCCCCCAATGTCCATCTTAGGGTACTAGCATGAGTCTTAAGTTTAATTAAAGGGCAAGACCAGCAGTCCTGGTCAAGATGTGAAATTATTCCATCCATTATTGATCCATCCCTGATCTTTTTTGTGTGTGTGTTTGAGACAGGGTCTCCCTTTTAGTCCCAGCTTGCCTGGAGCCCGCTCTGTAGACCAGGGTGGCCTTGAACTCAGAGATTCCCCTGCCTCTGCCTCCCCAGTGCTAGGAATAAAGGTGTGCGCCACCACACCTGCCCTTCATCCCAGATCTTTATGCAAGGTGAACTGATAAGTTGTCAACAGCTGTGTGAAATCTCTTCCCAAGAGGCAAGTTCCTCCCCTGGCTGCTACCAGTATCAGCCTTTATCTTTCTTTCCACAGGATTCCTAGGGAAATTTTAATTATTTGGAGGAGCTGGGCATGGTGGTGCATGCCTTTAATCCTAGCACTTGGGAGGCTGAGGCAAGCTGATCTTTTTTTTTTTTTAGGCAGGCTGATCTTTGTGAGTTCAAAGCCAGCCTGGTCTACAGAGTGAGTTCCAGGACAGCTGGGGCTACAAGGAGACCCTGTCTTGAAAAAGAACAAAAAATAAAATAAAATAAAATAAATAAATAAATAAATAAAGATACCCAGCCATGTGGTTAAAAAAAATTATTTGAGCCAGGCGTGGTGGTGCATGCCTTTAATCCTAACACTCGGGAGGCAGAGGCAGGCGGATCTTTGTGAGTTCAAGGCCAGCCTGGTCTACAGAGTGAGTTCCAGGACAGCTGGGACTACAGGGAGACCCTCTCTCAAAAATACCCAAAAAAAAAAAAAAAATTCCATTATAAAACAAAATGTCAGAATTTGAATAAGTCCATTCTGTTAGCAAATACTGATGATTTTAGAAATCATAATGCTAAATGATCATTCCTGAACCAATGTGTACAATATGTACATTCTCCATTAAAGCAGAGTGCTATTGCCTGATGAGGATGCATGAGAGAGTACTTTACCTGCTAGAAGGCCCCAATTGAACTGAATTTTAAGTGGAACTTGCATTTTTTTTTCTAGGCCATTCTGCATTCCATTGCAGTCTGACTCTGTGCTAGAACTTCATTCTTATTTTAAGGACTTGGTTATGTAAAATGTTGGTGTGAACTCATACTTGCAGGATTCTAAGACTTGTTTGGTATGCTAGATCTCCAGCTTGCTGCTGAGCTTGGGAAGACACTACTGGACCGGAACACAGAGTTGGAGGATTCTCTTCAGCAGATGTACACAACCAATCAGGAGCAGTTACAGGAAATTGAGGTAATTCATTAATCAGGGGAGTTACATTCTCTCTGACATTTGTGCTGTCACTTGAGGCTAAAACAACTAGAAGTACTGTTCAATTTAAGTACACTTTTTTGAGACATAGAACCACCAGAGGTGACGTATATTTTCTTTAGGTTTTCCTAATACGTAAACCTGCTATGATAAAAGAAGTTTCTCTTAGCTGGGCGTGGTGGTGCACAACTTTAATCCTAGCACTTGGGAGGCAGAAGCAATCGGATCTTTGTGAGTTCAAGGCCAGCGTGGTCTACAGAGTGAGTTTTCCAGGACAGCTGGGGCTACAGGGAGACCCTGTCTCAAAAAGACCCCCCCAAAAAAAAAGTTTCTCTTTAAGTATACAGGAAATAAATGGTTTACTATTTGCCAGTATATGAAGCAAAACGAAATTATGCTTAAGTTTTCAAGATTTCTTTTAAAAATGAATTACTATACTTAACCTGTCAGGGGAGATACCTTGATCAAGAAGGCGGTCTTTCCAGGGCGAGGCTCATCCATTGCACTTTGGGTGTGCTGACCCCTGTGATTTCCCCAAATGCATCTGTATAATTTGTGGTAGCGGGGCACTATGCACTCTAAGAAAAATCACTAAACTAGGTATGGTGTACATAACCTTTAATCCCAGCACTTGGAAAGCAGAGGCAGTTGGATCTCTTGAGTTTGAGGCCAGCGTGGTCTACATAAAGACATGGGGATATAGTATAGTGAACGTACACTCATAGCTTATCCCACTGCTCAGTCATGGGAACTACCCACACATTTGAAGTTCCTATATTCCTGTTCCTTGCTGTCATCTTCCTCCAGCTACCAAATAAGGAGTTAGATAAGAAGTTGTTTTTGGGGGCTGGAGAGATGGCCTAGCGGTTAAGAGCGCCGACCGCTCTTGCAGAGGACCCAGGTTCGATCCCCAGCACCCACATGGCGGCCAAGAGCCATCTGAAACTCCAATTCCAGGAGAACTCCAGTTCCAGGGGAATCCGACACCCTCATCTGACCTCCGCTGCGTTGCACGTCACGGGTGCACAGACTTGCATGCAGACGATACATTCATACACATACGGAAATAAATAAAATTAAAAAAAAAAAAAAGTTGTTTTGTTTTTAAATGTAGTACCTGGAGCTGGAGAGAGATGAGTCAGCAGTTAAGAGCACTTGCTGCTCTTACAGAGGACTGAAGTTTCCTTCCAGCACCCACATGGTGGCTAACAACCATATACTTCCAGGGGATCTGATACCCTCTTCCAACCTCCAAGGGCATTGCACAACACAGGTATACTTAACATCCATGTACACAAAACACTCATACACATAAAACAGAAATAAAATATTTTCAGTGTAGTACCTGATTTCATAATTGTTTAAACCCCTTGTGCCATTCAGAGAATTAAGAGTAAAGTCCTTGTTTCTGTCTTCTTGCTATAGTCATTTATTTGTTTATTTATTTGAGACAAGAGGTCTTCTGTAGCCCAGGTTGGCTTCAAGCTTGGCGTCTTCCTGCTTTAGCCTCCCAAGTGCTGGCTCCTTGTTATGATCTGGATTTATTTATGTTTTTAGTAGATTTTTTTTTTCTCGGTGATTATTTTTTTGCCAGTTTTTTTTTATGTGTATGAGTGTACTGTTTGCATGTACTCCAGCCCCTTTTTGCCAGTTTTAACAAAGTAAAATGAAAACTGTTATTATAACTCTGGTACACTGGCTCATAAATCATAGAATATGCTTTTTTTGCTCTTTATTCAAAGCTGGTTTTGGCTAAAAATGATCACTGCCTTAAAGCACTGGATTGCCAATTATAGTTGCCTTTCTTCATTCTTATTATAAATTGCTTTGTAATTTAGGGGGCTGGAGAGATGGCCTAGCAGTTAAGAGCACTGACCGCTCTTGCAGAGGACCCGGGTTCGATTCCCAGCACCCACATGGCGGCTGAGAACCGTCTTTAACTCCAGTTCAAGGGGAATCTGACACCCTCTTTTGACCTCCGCAGCATTGCACAACACAGGTACACAAACCTACATGCAGACAGTACATTCATACACATACAAAAAAATAATAAAATAAAATAAAAAATAAACAGGTTGGGACAAAACAGGGAGATCAGATGCTAGTACTAACCAAGCCCACTGTCCCAGCCTGCAGCCTTGGCTGGCCTGACTGTCTACCTGCTCAGTCACAGCTGGGCCTAGACAGGTTTAGAAATCATAGCATAGACCTCTGAGGTCTCCCTCAGCTAATGTGAAACAAAGAACACTTTTTTTTTGGGGGGGGGTATTTTTGAGACAGGGTCTCCCTGTAGCCCCAGCTGGCCTGGAACTAACTTTGTAGACCAGGCTGGCCTTGAACTCACAGAAATCTGCCTGCCTCTGCCTCCTCAGTGCTAGGATTAAAGGTGTGCACCCGGCAACTAAGAACACACTTGTAAATAAGCAGGCACCCTAAAGAAGTGTGCCTTTAAAGATTAAAGATGACCCTCGTATTATGCACCTGTCATCTTTGCAACTTTCAAGAGTGCTTCCCCACCCCACACTTGGCAAGGGCTCTTTTCAATTTAAACTTCATGTCACCTTTTTACTCTTTGCTAAAACTCTACAAAAGTAGCATAAATCCTAACTGTCTCACTTGAGTAATTTTTATGAAGTAAACATACCTATGCAGCCAGCACTCAGATAAGGAGTAGAAACATCATCAGCCCATCCAGTCATCACCTCAGTAACCAGCATTCTAGCCTGTACTCCCTAGATTAATCTGGTTTGGGACTTTATATAAATGGAATAACTTTTCCAGGTTTTAAGCTATTTTTTTTTTCTTCAGTTTCATTTGGTGTTGGTGATTGCTTAGGATGTGGGGCATTGCTTGTGCTAAATACATAGTATACCACTTATCTGTATCCATGCCCCCAGCCCTAAACTAACTCCATATAGTGTTGATGGATATTTTTTCACTATACAAGGATCTAAAATATCAGTTTACTTATTGGGTTTGTTGTTGTTGTTGTTGTTGTTGTTGTTGACGTTGTTGACAGGGTCTGATCTCTGTATAGCCCTAGCTGGCGTGGAACTCATAGACCAGTCAAGTTGGCCTTGATCTCAGAGACCTGCTTCCTGAGTACCGGGATTAAAGGCATGTGCCACTATGCCAGGCCTTTTTTCTTTTTTCAATGTTTTTAATTATGTGTATGTGTGAGTATTGATTTGTGAACATATAAGTAGAGGCCTGAAAGGGCATAAGATCCCCTGGTGCTAGAGCTGAAGGCAGTTGTGAGCCACCCAACATGGGTGCTGGGACTCAGGTACCCTAGACAAGTGGCAAGTGGTCTTAACTGCCGAGTCATCTCTCCAGTCCCCAGTGTGTGTGTGTGTGTGTGTGTGTGTGTGTGTGTGTGTGTGTGTGTACATACATAGGCATATGAAGCTCAGGATAATTTTCAGGAGTCACTTATCTCCTCCCATGTGCGTACCAGAGATAGAACATAGGTCATCAGGCTGGTGGCAAGTGCTATTACCCACTGAGCCATCTTGCCAACCCCAAACATCCAACTTTTAAAGCAAAGTATGTTTTTTGTTTTCATTTTTGCTTTTGGTCCTGGTTAGAGGAGGGAGAAGGGAGGAGAAAAGGTGTGGAGGTAAGGCGATGTGATACCATGTCCTCCAGTCCTCTAAGCAGCCTGCAGCTTTAGTTCTTGTTTTATTGCCTGTGCTGCCCCCACAGGATTTGTACCTGCCTGGTTAAAGTAGTTTCAGCTTCAAGGCACCCCATTTGGCAAGAATTCATTCCTTCTTGGGAATTGGGGGTGAGGAGGTGTGCATGTACATGTGTGTACCTATGTAGAGGCAGAGGTTGGTGTCACGTAACTTCCTCTGTTGCTTTCCACATGCTTTGTTTTTATTTTCTTTTTAAATATGTTTTGTTTTATGTGTATGAGTGCATTGCCTGCATGTATAGAAGTGCACTTGGGTTGTGCAGTGCTCGAGGATGTGAAAAGAGGGCACTGGATTCCTCTGGAACTGGAATTACAGCTGATTATGAGCTGCCACATGGGTGCTTAGAACTGAATGAACTCAGGTTCTCTGTGAGAGCAGCCAAGTGCTCTTGATCATTAAGCCATCTCTCCAGCTTCTCAGCCTTCATTTTTTTAAATATTTTATTTATTTTTATTATATGTGAATGAGTGTAATGCCATGTTGCACAATGCCTGAGGAGGTCAGAAGAGAGCAAGTTGTTAGTTACCATGTGGGTGCTGGAATTGAACTGGAGTCTTCTACAAGCACACCTGGTGTTCTTAACCATTGAGCCATTTCTCCAGCCCTGTCAAACTTCATTTTTTTAAAAATTTTATTATTTTTATTTCCTTCTTTACTTTTGTCTTTTTGAGACAGGGTCTCCCTATAGCCCCAGCTAGCCTAGTACCTGCTAAATAAACCAGGCTGTCTTTGAACTCACAGAGATCCTCCTGCCTCTGCCTCCTGAGTGCTGGGATTACAGGCATGGGCTACCACACTCTGATAAAGCCCTTTTTAAACATAGAGGATTTGGAAAGAGCACTGGCTTTCATGTTCAGAGGTTGAGGTGTAAGCCCCCAATTTTATTTGCAAATAGCTAGAAAATTCAGGCATGTAAATAACCTCTCAGATCCTGTTGGCTCTGCTGTGGAATGGTGACAGATGCTTGTAGTACATTGGTACAGGGTGCTCTCCAAAGATGAGATCATGGAAGTGATTTGTTTGGGGCTTCTTTAATCATTACATTACTTATTTACCCATTCTTCAGAATGCTTATAGCAAAAAGATAAATCCTCTTGATTTACTCAAGAGTAAATCTTAGAAACCTGGCAAGCTAGGGCTGAGGAGATGGCTCAGGTGGTAAAGTGCCTGCCATTACTAACATGAGGACCTATGTTTGGATCCCTAGCACCCACATCAAAGCCAAGCATGGTGGCACACATCTGTGACTCCAGCACTAGAGGCACAGAGCCAGGCGGGTCCCTGGCAACTAGTCTAGTATATCGGTGAGGTACAGATTCAGGGAAGTACCCGGTTCCCAAAAACAAGGAAAATGATAGACGACACCTGACGTCAGCCTCTTCTCCACGTAGTAGACATACACACACAAAACCTTGGCAGGATTTTAATGGTATGATTATAGGTAGCTTTTATTTTCATATTCCTCTACCCTTGTATTTTCTATGGGGGAAATGTGTTACTTTAATCACTATTGTGGAAAGTTACTTTGTTACTAAATTCAAAAGACTTACTTGGCTGTAATCCTTGATTAAAGGGTAATCCCAACACTGCTGAGAAGCCAGATTTCCATTTCTTTCTTCCTATTCTTTTTTTTGGTCTTTTCGAGACAGGGTCTCCCTGTAGCCCCAGCTGGCCTGGAACTCACTCTGTAGACCAGGCTGGCTTTGAACTCACAAAGATCCGCCTGCCTCTGCTAGGATTAAAGGCGTGCGCCACCATGCCTGGCTCTGGCCCTTTCTTTTCCATTAGTATTCCTCAGTCATAAGGGCGACCTGTTTTATACATTTTGCATAATAAGACCCTTGTACCCACAGTTGACGTGACAGTCTACAGAGTTCTAGACAGAAAGATGAAAACCTACAGCATTAAAAATTTTTTTTTTGCATTTAAATTTTTATAGTCTGTGTCTACATGCCTGTGTGTGGGAGTATACATGTTTGCACATGCATGTAGAAGTCAAAACAACCTCGGGGTATCTTTCCTCAGGCGACATCTACTTTTTTTTTTTCATGAGTAGAGTTTCTCACTGGTCTGCAATTTTCAAGTACACTTGGCTGGCCAGCAAGTTCCAGAGAATCTACCTGTCCTCTTCTTTCCAGTACTGGAATGACGAGTGCTTACCTCCATTTCTGGCTTTTTTACCATGGGTTCTAGGGGTTGAATTAAGGTCCTTGAGCTTGCAAGGCAATGCTTTACCAACTTAACTGTCTCCCCATAGGTTGACATTTTTTACTATTTTGCTGCCACTCTTATGTCCCCCTTCCTATACTGTTTTGGTAGAACTGTTTCCTTTTCCCTTATTTAATATGGCAGTCAGATCCATTTGAGGTAGTGTATCAGATTCTGAATTGAGAAAATAAAAAGCTTATATGGACTTGAGGTGAATTGTAGAAAAAGGTAACTGAGTTCCTTCTATATTAGACAAAGGCTGAAAGCACAGAGATCAATGTCTGCCTTATGCAAGTACTTGCTTAGAGATCTAAGAATTTTCCTTTTAAGTTTTAAGTAGACTCCTTTGTAGGTTATCTATAACTGAGTCTTGGAGAATGACTGGCTTTTTGGATTAATTTTGGTTTAACTTAATTAGATTAAGCTCCTACCGTGTGAAAAGCTCCTTGCCATTCTTGGATTATCCTCAAAGCCAATTCCTCTAAGGCTAAAATATCACAAGTTCTTAAATGGCTTCATTGTGGGGTTTTTTGTTTTGTTTTGTTTTATGTGTATGAATGTACTGTCAGCATGTAGGTTGGTGCACCCGTGTCGTGCAATGTCGCAGAGGTCAGAAGAGGGCGTTGGATTCCCCTGGAACTGGAGTTAAAGATGGTTTTCAGCCGCCATGTGGGTGCTGGGGATCGAACCCAGGTCCTCTGCAAGAGCAGTCGGCGCTCTTAATCGCTAGGCCATCTCTCCAGCCCCTATCACAGGTTTTTATACATTGAACAAGAGGCACTAGAAAGTGCAGATTTTTTAGTGGTCTTATTTGCATGTGGACCTACTTTCTTTTTTTTTTTTTACTTATATGTTGGCACAAGCCTCGTTTGACTTTTTTTTTTTCTGCAGTTTTGCCAGCACCATTTATTGAAGATGCTATCTTTCCTCTATTGTGTGTTCTTCGCATCTTTGTCAAATATCAGGTGACTGCAATTAC
>VZQC01014834.1:65044-89700 GCA_009823505.1 Rhizomys pruinosus
AATTTTCTCTTTGTTTTGGGTGTCCAGCATTTTAACTATGATGTGGCGTGGAGAATTTCTTTTCTGATCTTGTCTGTTTGGAGTTCTATGTGCTTCTTGTATTGGTATTGGTTTGTCCTTTTTTAGTTTGGGGAAGTTTTCATCTATTCTGTTGAAGATCTGATCAATACCATTCTCTTGGGATTCTTCTCCTTCCTCTATTCCTATGATGCGGAGGTTTGATCTTTTCATAGTGTCCCACAGCTCCTGGTTGTTCCACTTTTGTGTATTTAAAAATTTTTCATAATCTTTCGTTGAGGTTTTTTAGTTCTGTGTTATCTTCCAGGTCTGATATTCTTTGTTCTGCTTCCTCCATTCTGCTTCTGAGGCTTTTTCCATTCCTTTCCTCTTGATTGGATGAGTGTTTGATTTCCTTTTTCATTTCTTCTTTTGATTTCTTCTTCTGATTTCTTCTTTTTGGAGCTTCTCAATCTCTTCTTGTAGCTCTTTGGTTCGCTGGTTGGTTTCCTTATCTTTTTCAGCATGGGGTCTTTTCAGTGTTTCTACTTCCTTCTGGAGCTTGTCATTCTCTCTCTGTAGGTTCTTCTTGAGTTCTCTTTTCTTAGTTCTTTGATTTGTTCTTTATAATCATGTAGTTCTTTAAATATGTTCCCAATTGTGTTTCTGATGTCTGTGTCCTGGGGCATCCCCAGAGGGATCCCACTGCAGGAGTCTTCCATAGGGTTGGTAAAGCTCGGCGCGGGATTATCCTGCCCCTTTCCAGTGTTGTCTCTTCTTCGTGATCCTGGCATATGGGTTTCTCCTTGCCTGTATTCCAATGTGAGTCCTATATGCCTCTTCACTGTGTTGAAGGCTTGCTTGGCTTACCTCCTTCAGATGCCTCTTCGTAATCCCAGTTGTGGGGGGGCCTCTTCAGCCCGCACCAGGGTACCTTCCGCTGGCCTCAGGAGATCTTCTATTTTAAGAGGCATCAACAGTGGGACTGGAGGATGGCTCAGCGGTTAAGAACACTGGCTGTTCTTGCAGGAGACCTGGGTCTGATTTCCAGTACCCACTTGGTGGCTGACAACCATCCATAACTGCAGTTCCAGGGGACCTGACACTTCCTCTGACCTCCACTGGCATTGCAGGGCACAGATACATACATACAGGCGTAACGTTCATACACATAAAATTAATTAATTAATTTAAAAGAGACAACAACTTAGGACCTATGTAATAGTTGGCAGGTTTTGTAAGTATCTTCCTTCAGACTTCTGAGCGTGATGTTGATGCCAAGGGGAGAATTAGTAGTTAATAGGCTTTTTCCCAGAAGGTCTACAAAGCCTGTTCCAGAAATTTTCTAATGAAGTCTTTCTTGACATTTGTATTCTGTTGTGGTGCTATGCACAGTAAGCTGTCATAAATAGAGGTCTGGAAATTGGCATTTAGCTAATAAATTGTAGTCCCTACTAAATGTTTTAAGAAATGGGCTAAGGGCTGGAGAGATGCTCAGCGGTTAAAAGCACTGACTGCTATTGCAGAGGACCCAGGTTAGATTCTCAGCACCCACATAGCAGCTAAGAACCATCTTAAGCTGAGTGTTGTGGCGCACACCTTTAATGGGATCTCTGTGAGTTCAAGGCCAGCCTGGTTTACATAGTGAGCTCCAGGCCAGCTGGGACTAAAGGAAGACCCTGTCTCAAAAAGACCAAAAAAAAAAAGAAAAAAGAGAAGAGAATAGAAAAGAAGAAAAGGGCTAAGCTGGGTGTGATGGCGCACGCCTTTAATCCCAGCACTTGGGAGGCAGGGGCAGAGGCAGATGTATCTCTGTGAGCTCAAGGGCAGCCTGGTCCACATAGTGAGTTCCAGGCCAGCTGGGGCTAGAGGGAGACCCTGTCTCAAAAAGACCAAAGAAGAAAGGAGAAAGAAAAAAAAAAGAAATGGGCTAGGTAGAGATACAAGAACTTTTCCTTCTCAGAAAGAGGGTGACAGTAGGCAGACAGTTGAGTTGATTATTGTGTTGTCTTGAGAAGGCGCTGTTTTAGATTACAGCAGGTGTTCTCAAAAGGCTTAAATTTTTATTTTTATATTATGTGTTACATGTTAAATAACAAGATCTCACAGTAATCTAAAAACTACCATAATTTCAAATAGTAACAGATGTAAGCAATATGTCAATATTTTTGCAGCTCCTACAATATGATATGAAGACATTTGTGATTTCTATTGGTGAAGTCACAGATGCCTGGTACTGTTGTGGTTTGTTGCTTCCATTTGTAATGAAAGGAAATGGAACTGTTCTGTTAGAAATAACCAAAGTAGTTTGTCTTCCCCGTCACAGGTCACAAACCCTCTTAACTTCATTTGTAGACATTAGGCTAATAGCTGCTGGATTAGATGGAACCAGCCAGAAGGAGCATATCCAGGGCAGCTGGAGAGATGGATCAGCAGTGAGAGCATGCCTACTGCCATGCATCCTGCTCCTGCAGAGGACCCAGGTTTGGTTCCCAGCACTCATGTCAGGTGGCTCAAATACCTATAACTAGCTCCAGGGGGATCTGATGCTTCTGATCTCTGTAAGCACCTGCACCAATATGCACATACCCAATTCAGACACACAAATCGGGAAAAAAAAAAAAAATTATAAGAAGCATATCCTAGAAGAAGGGAGGGTGGAGTAAAGGCCCTAAAAGAGAGAGAGATGCTTGCCTTATGTGAACATCTCCAAAAGTTTAAGGTAGAAGTATCTATTGAGTTTGGAAAAAAAAAAAAAGAGTTCATCCCCTGACACCACAGGAAGCTGGCAGAAACATTGAAGATGCACTGGGGAAATGCCGAAGCGTGGTAGATAGTGAGAGAATGTGAGCTTCCCCTAGGAACTACGGCTATGCTGAGATGAAGTTCTCTCTTGGAAATAATGAAATATGAACACAAGTAAAGATGCCTTGTATTTGCTTTACGATAACTGAGGGTGGGGGGATAAGGTTTGCTGTGTTGGGGACTTGGATGGTGGGCATTAGAACTTAATAAACTTGTTTTCTCTGCATTTATATGTTTGAAGTTATCCATAATAGTTTTAAAATACAGTAAGTAGGATTTAGTACTCAGAAATTGAGTAGACTAAGAATGAAGAAATACTCAAAATTAAGGTAATTAGTTTTAATTTTAAGGAACTAATGGGTGTAAGAACATATTAAAATATTATGCTGTGTCAGACACTTAAAATATAAACTAATTTTAGTGAACTACAGCAACCAAAGGAAGAGAAAACAGCAAGTATTCAACTTAGTTTGAGGCTGACATGACATGACATCACAGCTCACAGGTAGAGCCCTGGCCTAAGTTGCAGGTGGTTCTGGATTCAAATCCTTTCAATGCACACACTTCAGATAAATGTTAAAGGAAAAGCTACTGGGTTAGGGGAGTGGGACTTGGAGGATTTTCTCATCAACATTTCTCTACTAAGTGTGTGATTTGTGGTCTACATGTACTAATAATCACTGTGTTTTTTTACTAAGTTTATAGAATATTGGCTCACCGAATCAGCATTTGGGGGTAGACAGGATCCAGAAACCCTACAGTTTGTTTTCCAAGTGAATCTTAGCTTTGCACATGTAAAATTTAAAAAACATAACTCCAAATAAAGATGATAGTAGCCACATCTTACTGGATACTTTTATTCTAGGTCAGATACCATTCTGGACTCTTTGTATATTAACTTTTATTATAAATGTATAAGCAAGATTGTTTCTATTTTTTAAGCATGTGTAAGTATTTTGCCTTCATGTGCCTGGCACCCTTGGCCACAATAGGTCATCAGATCTCCTGGAACTTGTGTTAACAGACTGTTGTTAACTCTCATGTGGGAACTGGGAACCAACCCTGAGTCCTCTGCAAGAATACTCTTAACCATTGAGCCATCTCCAGCCCCAAGAAAGACAGTTCAGCAAGAACAAAGCATCGCTGGTCCTGGTGGTACATGCCTTTAACCCCAGCACAGGCCTGGTCTACATAGCGAGTTCTGGGCCAGCTGTGGCTATAGCAAGAGCCTGTCTCAAAAAAGAGAAAAACAAGTTTTATTAACATGCATTTTCATAGGCATACATTGGAGATGGCGCTCGATCCATAAGTAGACCAGGCTGGTCTTGAACTCACAGAATCCTCCTGCCTCTGCCTCCCAAGAGCTGGTATTAAAGGCGTGTGCCACCACTTGAACAGGAAATTCCCTGCTGGGCATGGTGGCGCATGCCTTTAATCCCAGTATTCAGGAGGCAGAGGCAAGCAGATCTCTTTGAGTTCAAAGCCAGCCTGGTCTTCATAGCAAGTTCTAGGCCAACTGGGGGTTACAGGGACACTCTGTCTCAAAAAAGGAAAAAAAAAAACAAAAAACAGGATAAGACAGAGGAAAAGGACTTTGAATCTCTAGAGGTGGCAGCTTACCAGAAGGCAAAGAGGCCAGGTAAAAACTTTTATTAGTTTTGATCCAGGCATGGTGGCGCAGGCCTTTAATCCCAGCACTCAGGAGGCAGAGGCAGGTGGATTCTGTTAGTTCAAGGCCAGCTGAGGCAGGTGGATTCTGTGAGTTCAAGGCCAGCTGGGACTAAAGGGAGACCCTGTTTCAAAAAACCAAAATAATAATTTGGGATTTTAAGTGTGGGCTGCTGTAAAAAAACAAAAATGTAATGTTATCTAGGGGTCAGGGAAAGGGTTGAATGAGGGCTGGAAGATGAGCGCTCTACAAGAGGTTACGACTGTGAGTACATCTGACTTACTGACTAACTGACCAGAATAGTAAGATCATCGGATTAACATATCCATCCCAAGACAGTCTTGCTTGTTTGTGTTGGTATGGTAGGTACACGAGTAACCTACCATAACAATTAGTATACTGTTTTTAAATACCTATATACTAATTGCGTGTGCTTTCATTAGTAGGATTGAAAGGCTATGTATTAATACTGTTTAAAATACCTATATAATCTAATTGCTTGTGCTTCTTTGTAGGATTTAAAGGTAATGCCTGGACAAGCTGTCAGCGCATGAAAGAAAACAGCCAGAATTGACTAGAGACCAGACAACAGCTCCAGAGAAGTAGACTGTTTTGCTTCTCATCCACCTGTGCCCACTTTTCTTTTTTTTATTTTTTTTAATTTAATTTTATTTCGTGTTGTGTATATGTATGTTGTTCATGAGGTTTGTGCACCCGTGTCGGTGCAATGCCGCGGAGGTCAGAAGAGGGGTCTCGGATTCCCCTGGAACTGGAGTTCTCCTGGAATTGGAGTTTCAGACGGTTCCGGCCGCCATGTGGGTGCTGGGATCGAAACCCGGTCCTCTGTAAGAGCGGTCGGCGCTCTTAACAGCTAGACCACTCCGTCTAGCAGCCCCCTGTGCCCCTTTTCTAGCCTAGGGAACAATCTGCGGAAGAGGGGGCGTGGTAGAGATAATAAGGGCTGTGATTGGGGTGACTGGTTGAAACTACAACAATATAGACTGGACACTCATTATGATCAACCTTGGACTGAAAACACACAAGACCCCTGCTGGATGGTGTGGACCCATGAGCTGTGTGGGTTGGGCACAACTGCTTGCCAAAATTGGTTTTACATGAAGGATGCTTGTACTCAAATATTAATCAACTTATTGTTAAAAAACAAACAAAAACAAAACAAAAAAAAACAGAGAAAGATCAGAAGAGTTAATGGCAGAATGCATGAATCTGGGATGGGTAGGGGTGGGGATGGGGAAGGAAGGGGATATATGCCTGAACTGTAATTGAGAAATGATGTATTGAATACACAAGATGCAAAATAAAAAGAAAAAAGAAAAAAAAGGAACTAAAAATAATCTGTGTTTTGCACGACACTGGTGCAAAACTACATGCAGACAGTACATATAAATAAATAAAAATAAATATAGTTAAAAAAAAAATAATGCTAATAAAAAAATTAAAAAAAAAAAAATATGTATATATATTTATAATTATATATATATATATATGTGTGTGTGTGTGTGTGTGTGTGGTGTGTGTAATATATACAATAAAATAAATAAAAATAAATAAATTTAATTAAATAAAAAATAATCTGTTTAAAAGTGCCAGCCATTCTATTGTAAAGAAGGGATTTGTTTACTAACAATGAACGGACCATTTAAATTATCAGTTTTTATTTGCTTATAAAATTAATTCTTTGGAAGCTCCATGCACTTTTAAACTCATAATTTAGGATAATCAAGAAGAAATGTATTCATAATTAACCGTGATAACTGAATTTTTCAGCTTGACTTAACATTTATCATTCAGGCTGGAGAGGTGGTTCTGCAGTTAAGAGTACTGGCTGCTCTTCATGAGAACCAAGGTTCAATTCCCAGCCTCACATAGTGGCTAACGATCATGTTGTAACTCCAAATTCCAGGAGATCAGAATGCCCTCTTCTGACTCTCATGGGTTGTGCCAGGAGCACTTACATACATGTGAGCAAAGCAATTCATACCATAAATAAACTACAAATAAATAAATTTAAATTTTTATTCATATTTATTATATAAGTAAATAATTTTAAAAAACCAAGTAAACAACAACAAAAAAAATTTTTTTAATTTTTGAAAATGCCTCAGCCTCATAGGATACAGTTAGAGTTGTGTATACCAACTGTTCTAGTTTCTCTCAATTGCTGTAACAAAACACTCTGACCAACACCAACTTGGGGAGGAAAGGTGTTTTATTCAGCTTACATCACCTGGGTCACAGTTCATCCTGAGGGAGCCCAGGGCAGGAAACTCAAGNAGGAACTCAAGGCAGGAGCCTGGAGGCAGGAGCTGAAGCACAGGTCATGGAGGAATGCTGCTTACTGGCTTGCTCCCCTGGACCATGCCCAGCCTGCCCTCTTATACAGTACACAACAACCTGCCCAGAGGTGGCACCACCCATAGTGGGCTGGGCCCTCCCACATTGCCCAACAATCAAGACAATACTCCACAGACGTGGCCACATGCCAGTCCAATGGAGCCAATTCCCCAGTTGAGGCTCCCTCAACCCAGGTGTGTCAAGTTGACACTAAAGCTATCCAGCACACCAACCAATCCTTAGTACACTGGCTTTTTTTTAAAGACAGGATCTCACCATGTAGCTCTGGCTGGCCTGGCCTGGAACTCACTGTGTAGACCAGGCTGCCTTCCAGCTCACAGAAATCCACTACCACTCCTGCCTGAATGCTGGGGTTGAGGGATTCTTAATGCAGTAGAAGCCATGTTCTCCCATGACACTGTGCTCCATCCGAGTCGAACATAGCTTTTCCTTCAAAAGAGAATACACTAATTGTGTTTACAGCAATGCCCAATTTATTTTAGCTCAACAGAATGGTGTCCCAAAATTGTACTTTGATTCTAAGAATTGAACTAGATGAAACTAAATCATGATCATTTTCTTTTTTAAATTTTTTTAATTCTATTTTTAAAAAATTTTATGTGTATGAATGCACTGTCTGCATGCAGGTTTGTGCACCCATGTTGTGCAATGCCACGGAGGTCAGAGAGGGTGTCGGATTCCCCTGGAACTGGAGTTAAAGACGGTTCTCAGCCACCATGTGGGTGCTGGGGATTGAACCTGGGTCCTCTGCAAGAGCAGTTGGTGCTCTTAACTGCTAGGCCGTCTCTCTAGCCCTTAGCCCATTTCTTTTTTTTGTCTTTTTGGGACAGGGTCTCCCTGTAGCTCCAGCTGTCCTGGTACTCTGTAGACCAGGCTGGCCTTGAACTCACAAAGATCCACCTGCCTCTGCCTCCCAAGTGCCAGGATTAAAGGCATGCGCAACCACTCCCAGCCTATAGCCTATTTTTTAAACATTTAGTAGGGACTACAATTTATTAGCTAAATGGTAATTTCCAGACCTCTGTTTATAACAGCTTACTGTGCATAGCACCACAACAGAGTACAAATGTCAAGAAAGACTTCTGGAAAACTTCTGGAACAGGCTTTGTAGACCTTCTGGGAAAAAGCCTATTAACCACTAATTCTCCCCTTAGCATCAACATCACATTCAGAAGTCTGAAGGAAGAAAACCTACCAACTATTACATAGGTCCTAAGTTGTCTTTTTTAAAGACTGCTTTCTGCAAGAGCAGTCGGCGCTCTTAACCACTGAGCCATCTCTCCAACCCCTACATTTGCCTTTTTTAAAAGGTTATTGTGAATTAGTCCCAAGGAATACTTGGGACTTTGTACTTGGTATAAAGTATAAAATGTTTGTAATATATAGTCTGTCTGTTTACATTTACTGTCCTTGTGCTGCGTGTGCATGCACATGTGTGTGTGCCACAGCACTCATGTGAAGTCAGGACAGCTTCCACCATTGGCTTCTAGGGGTTGAAATCAGATAACAGCTTTACCTACTAAGCCATCTCACTAGCCCTACCAGGTATCTTTTTTGAGCCCAAGCCCTTTTCCCAGTCCAGTATTCCTAGGTGATTAAACACATTCCCACGGGTGGCAAGAGACTACAGTGGCATTGTTAGGTGGAGGGCAGGAGTAAGGGCTTCTTCCTACAGGTCTAAAGAGGCTTCCCATAGGAAGTTGAGTGGTTGAGTGGTTGAGTGCCAAGGAACCAAGAGAAACTGGTGAGGGTTCAGACAGTGAAGAATAAACATGGGCTTTCTTTTTTTTTTTTTTTTTTTCTTGGTCTTTTTGAGACAGGGTCTCCCTGTAGCCCCAGCTGTCCTGGAACTCACTCTGTAGACCAGGCTGGCCTTGAACTCAGAGATCCACCTGCCTCTGCTAGGATTAAAGGCGTGAGCCACCACGCCTGCTAAACATAGGCTTTCATAGGCACCGTGTCTCATGCTACCTAGCTCATTGAATCATGTTAGTTTCTTGGCAGGTACTAACATATCTTTAACCCCTTACCACTTTTAAATCCCCAAAGTTCTACTAACCTAAGTTTCCAGCAAATTCATTTACAGCAACTAATCTGGGGCCATTTATATTTTCATAACTTTTTGGTACAGAAATATGAATGCTTAATTACAGAGTCCTGGCCAGACGACACAGGGAAGCACAAGTTATGAATATCATGGTTTGTTTTGTGGTTTTCTTTTTTTTATTATTATTGTTAATTCAAAGAATTTTCCCCGCTGGGCATGGTGGTACACGCCTTTAATCCCAGCCCTCTAGGAGCAGAGGCAGGCAGATATCTGAGTTCAAGGCCAGCCTGATCTACATAGCTGAGCTCCAGGCCAGCTGGGACTAAAGGGAGACTCAAAAAAGACCAAAGTGGGGGTGGAATTCAGATGCAAAAGTTGATATTGAAGAGAGGGTATGTGTTTGTTTAACACATTGCCACTGAGTTACGTAAGTATATTTTAAAAGGGGCTGTCAGATCATTGAAAATCATTTAGCCCTATTCTTTTTTATTTATTTTTTTATTTATTTCGGTATGTGTATGAATGTACTGTCTGCATGCAAGTCTGTGCACCCGTGTCGTGCAATGCCGCGGAGGTCAGAAGAGGGTGTCGGATTCCCCTGGAACTGGAGTTCTCCTGGAATTGGAGTTTCAGACAGCTCTCGGCCGCCATGTGGGTGCTGCGGATCGAACCCGGGTCCTCTGTAAGAGCAGTCGGTGCTCTTAACCGCTAGGCCATCTCTCCAGCCCCATTTAGCCCTATTCTTTGAAAGAAGTCTGTAGTGGTGCATACCTATAATCCTAGGACTCAAGAGGCTTGAAGCCAATCAGGCCTGAGCTACATAGCAAACTTTGTCTCAAAAAACATAGTAGGCCCTGAAAGTATTTGAAGAGTTGTATAAAATATATCAAGTGTTTTTAAAGTCGGGTCTTCAGGCATTCATTAGAATGTCATGTGATCTTTGGAGGTACTTCAAACCCCCTTTCCCACTCTCTGTTGTAGCCAGAGAAAAAAGGAATATTTATTTGGAATATATGCTATGTTTTAGTATGTTCAGGTGGAACTGAGTAGGGGAGGGAGTTCAGGTTAGTTAGGTGGTATTAAGATTGTGCTTATGCTGGGCTTGGTGGTGCATGCCTTTAACCGCAGCACTTGCAGAGGCAGGTGGATCTCTGTAAGTTCAAGGCCAGCCTGGTCTACATAGTGAGTTCCAGGACAGCTGGAGCTACAGGGAGACCCTGTCTCATAAAGACCCCCCCTTTCAAAAAAAAATTGTGTTTATTCCCCTAATCTTTGGTCTTTAGCAAGACCAAAATAAGTAATTTGGTAAATTTCTCATGAATAATGATGATGAGGATTATGTTATCATAAGCAAAAATGAGGTTTTTCTGGGCATGGTGGCACACACAGCACTTGGGGGCAGAAAGATGGATCTCTGTGAGTTCCATGACAACCTGATCTATGTAGAGTTCTAGACTAGCTGGGGCTCCAGAGAGACTCTGTCTCAAACAAAAACAAAACCCAAACAAAGAAAAAAAGCAGGTTTGATGCATATTAAAGTTTGTAGTTAAAAGAAAAAAGAAAAATTGTTTAGTCGTTATTCCTGTTTCCTGGCATAGACCTCCTAAGATCTTTAGTTTCCTGAGTTAATAGGATGAGAAATGACCAGAGGCACCTACTGTGAGATCAGAGGGTTTCAGTAGCCAGCCTGGAGAGGGATGGCAGATCAAGTTCAGTCAGGAGTACAAGCATGGTACAGTGTTTGACAAAACTCTAAATGCTAGGAGCTTCTGAGCTGGCAAACACATCACCATGCCAGGAGTGTGCCAAGCCCAGGGATGAAGCTCTCTAGCCCTCACCCAGCACGAACTGGTACTGCAGAAATGGAGAATCTGTTTTTGCCAACCTGATCACACTCTTCTTTTACAGTATCTGACAAAGCAAGTGGACCTTCTGCGGCAAATGAATGAACAGCATGCAAAAGTTTATGAACAATTAGATGTCACAGCAAGGGAACTAGAAGAAACCAATCAGAAACTAGTTGCTGACAGCAAGGCCTCACAACAGAAAATTCTGAGGTAAAATTTCTAGACTTTATCAAGGACAGCCTACAAGGGAGTTAATTATTTAATATAATTTGGAGTAGAATGTGCTCGTTTGGGTTTAGACAATAGGAGATAAGGTTTAATTCTTTTTAGAGAATGGAGATTAAACATAAATCATTTCCAATTAAGAAAGCCCAATGCCAGTGGCTCACAGCTCACCTCCCTTCATTGGTTTTGCCCTTAATTTAATACGACAAGTAGCCATTGGCTTCTGTCCTTCACAGCTTGACGGAAACAATTGAATGTCTACAAAGCAACATTGACCACCTCCAGAGCCAAGTGCAGGAGCTAAAGTCATCCAGCCAAGGAAGGAGGAGGCAGAAGGCATGTGACCAAGAGAAACCAGCACCCAGCTTCTCCTGTCTGAAAGAGCTATATGACCTCCGCCAGTAAGAGCCTGCCTTGGGATTTGCATGCTGGGAATAGCCCATGTCGTTGACCACAGTGGATCTCTCTGGACTGAAAGTTCCATTTAAAGAAGGACCAATATACCTGTTAAAGCACCCATGATTTGAACAGAGCCACTTAAACATATTACTGAGAGCTGAGCTGAGGATGACAGTACACACCTTTGATCTGAGCCCTCCAGGAGCAAAGGCAGGCTCTGTGGGCCTCACACCAGCCTCCCTGGCCCACATAGTTTGAGGCCAGCTAGGGCTGTAGAGTAAAACACTGTTTCAATAAGAGTTCATAGATGTCAGTAATTCTATGAAAATGCCTTTTCATGTTGTAGGTTGCCGGGCGTGGTGGCGCACGCCTTTAATCCTAGCACTTGGGAGGCAGAGGCAGGCGGATCTTTGTGAGTTCAAGGCCAGCCTGGTCTACAGAGTGAGTTCCAGGACAGCTGGGGCTACAGGGAGACCGTGTCTCGAAAAGACCAAAAAAAAAAAAAAAAAAAAAAAATGCCTTTTCATTGCTTTTGCTTTTAATGTATTAAATATTAGTTTAAAATTATTATCTGAGTTGTCTTCCAATCTGACTCTTACGTACTGCCTCACCTCCCAAGTTTCAAAGGTAGAGTACTTTCACCCTGTAAACCATGGAGATTGGTATTTTTTTTAAATTGTTTTAATATAGTTTTTTAAATTTTAATTTATTTTTTTATGTGTATGAATGTCCTGTCTGGCAGTAGGTTTGTGGCACCCGTTTTGTACAGTGCCCACGGAGAGTCAGAAGAGGGGTGTCGGATTTCCCCGGAACTGGAGTTAAAGAGGGTCATCACCACCATGTGGGTGCTGGGGAACGACCTGGTTCCTCTGCAAGAGGCAGTTAGGTGCTCTTAAACTGCTAGGCCATTCTCCAGCCAGAGAGTTTCTTTAAAAAGATTTTACAGCTGTATCTGGCGTGGTGCACAATGCCTTTATCCCAGCACTACGAACGCAGAGGCAGGTAATCTCTCTGTGGAGCTAAGGAAGAGGCTGAAACACAGAAGTGGGTTCCAGCCCAGTTGGGGCTGCAAGGAAACCCTTTCTAGAAAAAAAAAATTGAATATTTGTCTATGTGAGTGCATGCCACATGTGTGCAGGTGCCCCAGAGACCAAGAGAGGGTGTTGGATTCTCTGGAGCTGGAATTAAAAATGATTATAAACTATAGCTGGGCGTGGTGGCGCAGCGCCTTTAATCCTAGCACTTGGGAGGCAGAGCAGGCGGATCTGTGTGAATCCAAGGCCAGCCTGGTCTACGAGTGAGTTTCCAGGACAGCTGGGGCTGACGGGAGATACCCCTGTCTCGAAAAGACCAAAAAAAAAAAAAAAAAAAAATGATAGAAGTATGTGATGTGGGTACTGGGAACCGAACTTAAATCTTTTAGAACAGCACGTGTTCTTAACCACTGAACCATTTCTCTACAACTCCCGAAGATTTTCAGGGTAAAATGCCTTTTCCAAAAACCTCAGAATTTTGAGGGAACCTAAAGCTGCCCAGGTGGTTCTATGTATTTTGGGTTAAATATCCTTAACCTTGTCTCCACATTATGAGTGACTTGGAGAACGTTTTGAACCCCCAACTCCAAGTAGCAGACACACAAGGTCAGAATCAGTGGTGTGAGTGCCCGGTCTTTTTGGAGATTTTCTGAAGTACTTTTTTTTGAGACAGGGTCTCCCTGTAGACCCAAGATGGCCTTGTTCTCCCGGAGATCTGCCAGCTGCTGCCTCCTGAGTGCTGGGCTTAAGGGTGTGCAACACCACACCCAGCTCCTGGTAACAGAAACTACATTTGCTTTCAAAGTTATTTGCCAGGCTCAGACACTTTGATTTTATTTAGCCACTGCTATAATGTGGAATGGGTGAAGAAAAAAAAAGGTCATGGCTCCTTTGAAGGATTTAGTTGAAAAACCCCAACAGCCTTCTTCAAATTCTTGGTTGACCTTTATTATTTCCGTATTTCCCCCATAGACACTTTGTATATGACCATGTGTTTGCTGAGAAGATCACTTCCTTGCAAAGCCAACAAAGTCCTGATGAAGAGGAGAACGAGCACCTGAAGAAGACAGTGACAATGCTGCAGGCCCAGCTGAGCCTGGAGAGGCAGAAGCGAGTTAGCATGGAGGAGGAGTACGAGCTGGTGCTGAAGGAGAACAGCGAACTGGAGCAGCAGCTGGGGGCCACAGGTGCCTTCCGAGCCCGGGCTCTGGAGCTGGAGGCCGAGGTGGCTGAGATGCGGCACATGCTGCAGGCAGATCATCCTTTCGTGAATGGTGTTGAGAAGCTGGTGCCCGATTCTCTGTTTGTTCCTTTTAAGGAGTCCAGCCAGAGCCTGCTGGAGGAGATGTTCCTAGTGGGGCCAGAAGCACATAGAAAGCCACTCAAGCGCAGCAGCAGCGAGACCGTGCTCAGCAGCTTGGCAGGGGGTGACATCGTGAAGGGTCACGAGGAAACCTGCATCAGGAGGGCTAAGGCTGTGAAGCAGCGGGGGGTCTCCCTTCTGCATGAGGTGGACACGCAGTACAGTGCCCTGAAGGTCAAGTATGAGGAGCTGCTGAGGAAGTGCCAGCAGGGGCAGGACTCACTCTCACACAAGGCTGTGCAGACCTCCAGACTGCTGGCCAGGGACCTGACGGGACTGGTCACCCAATCCGAGGTGGGGGCCAGTGGCTGGGAAACCTCCGCTGTCACTCCAGAGCCCATGAGTTCCCCCACCACTACCACACCTCCAGAGTACAAAGCACTGTTTAAGGAGATATTTAGTTGCATCAAGAAAACGAAGCAGGAAATAGATGAACAGAGAACAAAATACCCATCCCTCTCCTCTTACTCTTAATCAGGCCTCCTGTTCTACTAACGTGTTTGTTTTCTCTCACCCTTCTCCCATCCCATGCACAGACTCCAAAGCCTCATTGCTTTGCATATCTGGCAAATCCAGGAAAGGAGGAGGCTGCTACTGTTGACCCTGCAGTTCATTTCCATTTACACCCCTAGGGGATCCCATGACAGACGGCCTCTGGCTGGCACACTGTCCTGGAAAAGCCCCAGAACCAGTGAAGGAATATCTGTGCTCTTGGAGTCGATTGAAGTTCCTACAGCATGGGAAAAGGGGAGAGCTGGAACAAAGCTCAGGCAGTTCACGTCACTTCTTTACCCAGCTTCTCAAACTGTAGAACTTGAGGGGAGGCCATATTGTGTGTGTCTTTGAAAATTGTTGGATACTTGAATTCATTCGGAGGAATGTCGAAAGGAGTCTAATCTGAAACAGATGACATTAACAGGTCCCCAAACCCTGAGTTGTGTGGATCTGCTTCCATTCGAACTGTCAGCAGACAGGTAATCCTAAAATACCCAAAATCAACCAGTACCATTGAAATGGCAGGCTTTGGTTTGATCAGAGTCTCTTGGTATATTCCACAGAGGGCCCCCCATCATTGAGATGTTGTACTAAAGCTACCCCTTTAGGATAGGCGGTATGTAACCTTCATTCCATTTTCAAATGTAAACTGAAGAAAGATCAACCCCTTCCTCCTAGGTGTTACTTGAGCTGGCCACTTGCCAGCCACCAGCTCTTACCATTTCTAGAAATGGTTTTAACTTCAAGGAATTCCTGTCTTCTACTTTAGTATGCAGTATTGATGTTCTGACTGTGGAAATAGACTCCTCTCCCTAGCATACTTTTAATTTAAAACTATTTAAGAGAACCATGGTTCTGATTGTTGTATATATTTTTCTAAAAGCCAAATAAAGCTACCTGTGAACATAAGCAAATGTATCTACTGCCTGCTTTTTGGGTTTTTAAAAATATTTTGGGGGCTGGAGAGACGACCTACCAGTTAAGAGCGCCAACTACTCTTGCAGAGGACTGGGTTCCATCCCCAGCACCCACATACTCTTGCTGAGAACCGTCTTTAACTCCAGTTCCAGGGGAATCCAACGCCCTCTTCTGACCTCCGTGGCATTGCATGACACGGGTGCACAAACCTGCATGCAGACAGTACATTCATACACATAAAGAATAAATATTTTTTTTAAAAAAGTTAAAAAATATTTTGGGGGCCGGGCATGGTGATGCACGCCTTTAATCCTAGTGCTTGGGAGGCAGAGACAGGCAGATCTCTGTGAGTTCAAGGCCAGCCTGGTCTACAGAGTGAGTTCTAGGACAGCTAGGGCTACAGGAAGAACCTGTCTCAAAAAAACACAAAAAAAAGCCAGGCGTGGTGGCGCACACCTTTGATCCTAGCAAAGGTGTTCGTGGAAGAAGAGGCAGGCGGATCTCTTGAGTTCAAGGTCAGCCTGGTCTACAGAGTGAGTTCCAGGACAGCCAGAGCTCCAGAGAGACCCTGTCTCCAAAAGACCAAAAAAAAATTATGTGTGTTACCTGCATGTGTGTTAAGTGCACCTGTGTCATGCAGTGTCCATGGAGGTCAGAAGAGGGTATCAGATTCCCCTGGAACTGGAGTTATGGATGGTTGTTAGCTGGCATGTGGGTGCTGGGAATTGAACCTGGTCCCCTGCAAGAACAGCCAGTGTTCTTAACCACTGAGCTATCTCCAGCCCATGGTTTACTTTAAGCTTATGTTTAAAGTATGTGATAAAGGAAACAGTGGTCAGCCTCTGGCCCACACACTTGAATGTAGCTGAGTGCACCCCACACATCATCACAACCAATACTCAAATATTAAAACAAGTAAGAAAAAAAATTCTAAATTAGATTTGCTTTTGACTTCTTAATAAGTAAAATTGGGGAGAGGGGGCATAAGGTGGCCTAACTAGTACAGGATCAACCCCAGAAACCACACGGTGGAAGGAGGGAACTGACTCCCAAGGTTGTCCTGACCTTCCCACACTAACAGCACCTCATACACATACGTGCACATACATAATAAATAAAGGGAAAAAACAGCCGGGCATGGTGGCACAGGCCTTTAGTCCTAGCACTCGGGAGGCAGAGGCAGGCGGAACTTTGTGAGTTCATAGACCAGCCTGGTCTACATAGTGAGTTCCAGGACAGCTGGGGCTACAGAGAGACCCTGTCTCAAAAAGACAAAAAAAAAGGAAAAAATAATTTTAATTTCAGCTTTTTTTTGAGATAGGATCTTACTCTTTAGCCCTTACTGGCCTTGAACTTGTGGCAATTCTGTCTCTGTCTCTGTAGTACTGGAATTACTATTACCAGCCTCAGGGGTCTTGCTTTTTTTTGTTTTTGAGATGGGTTTCATGGAGCTGATGATGACCTTGAATTTCTGATGTTTCCTGCCTCTACTTCCCACATGCTGGGATTACAGGAGGTGTTTTTATGTCTGGTTTAAGTGGTGTTGGGGATCAAGCCTCCCAAATGCTAGGATTAAAGGCATGCGCCCATGCCTGGCTTAACTTTTTTTTTTTTAACATGTTAAGTCAGGGACTCTATAGCCCCAGTTGGCCTGGAACTCCATATGTAGACTAGGTTGGCCTCCATCTCACAGAGACCTATCTGCCTGCCTCTACCTCCCAAGTGCTAGGATTAAAGGCATGCGCCCATGCCTGGCTTAACTTTTTTTTTTTTAACATGTTAAGTCAGGGACTCTATAGCCCCAGTTGGCCTGGAACTCCATATGTAGACTAGGTTGGCCTCCATCTCACAGAGACCTATCTGCCTGCCTTTGCCTCTGCCTCCTCTGCTTCTCAAGTGCTGGGAATAAAGACCTGCACCACCAGGCCAAGCTAGTTGAGAGCTTTTAGTGTGAAAAGATGCTGAATTTTGATGCTTTTTGTGCATCCATTGAGATGGTCATTTCTTTTCATTCTTTTAATACATCTTTTGATTTGTGTATGTTGGGACATTATTGCATTCCACACATACCCATATTCACCATTTGGTCCTGGTGAATGATCCTCTTGAATGTGCTGCTGAATTGTACGTCAATGTGAGATGCCATTTTCATCATTTGATGGATTCATAAAAGCATTTTAGGGGGCTGGAGAGATGGCTCAGTGGTTAAGAGCACCGGCTGCTCTTGCAGAGGACCAGGGTTTGATTCCCAGCACCCACATGATGGCTAAGAACCATCTTTAAGCAGAGTGTGGTGGCACAAGCCTTTGATCCTAGCACCTGTGAGTTCAAGGCCAGCTAGGGCCATAGGGAGACCCTGTCCCTAAAAAAAAAAAAAAAAAAAAAAAAAAAAGTCTCAAACCCTCCTTCCCCTGTCCCCATCTCAGGGTCTTGCTATGTAGTTCAGGCTGGCTTGGATTTTTATTCCCTTACTTATTCCTAGTATCACCACCCTTGCACATAGATATTACCTATATCTGTTATCGTACAGTTATTTAATATGCTCCTGGAATCTATCAGTAAGATTTTGTTTTGCTTTTGTCCTTTTGAGGCAGGGTCTCCCAGTAGCTGCAGCTGGCCTGGAACTTGGTACATAGACCAGCCTACCCTGCCTCCCAAATGCTGGGCCTAAAGGCATGTGCCACCATGCCCAGCAAATTTTTACCAGTATATATTATGAGATTTTTAACCAATGCTTCATAATAATGTGCTGGCTAGTGTTTGTTATACTAGATGTAATTCAACTATACTATCCAGACCTTTTATTTACTAATAATTGATCTATTGCAAGTTTCTCTTACAGCTAGCTTAAAATTTTTCTAAAACGTATTTATTTGGGGGGCTCTGAGGCTAGTGTGGCCTCGGGGGATAACTTGCAGGAATCAGTTCTCACGCTTCCACCTTCTGAGAATGGAACTCAGGTCATCAGGCATGATGTTAAGCACCTTTAACCCCTGAACCATCTATCTCACCAGCCCTAATTTTTCTTTTTTAAAAGTTAATTGAAAGCCAGGTGTGTTGGCGCACGCCTTTAATCCTAGCACTCAGGAGGCAGAGGCAGGTGGATGTCTGTGAGTTCAAGGCCAGCCTGGTCTACAGAGTGAGCTCCAGGCCAGCTGGGACTTAAAGTTAATTGAAGGCTGGCATGGTGGGGCACTCCTTCATCCCAGAAGCAGGCCAATCGCTGAAATGGAGGTCAGCCTGGCTACATAGTGAGTTCCAGGCAGCTGGAGCTACAAGGAGACCCTCTCTCAGAAAGACAAAAAAAAAAAAAAACAAAAGGCCCAGTGTCTTGGCACATGCCTTTAATCTTTAATCCTAGTATTTAAGAAGCAGAAGTTACCAGATGTCTGGGATCCAAAACGAGCCTGGTCTACATAGCAAGTTCGGGCCCAGCTGAGGTTATAGGGAGACCTTGTCTCAAAACAGTTAAAACCAAACTAAAAGGCTAATTGACAAGCTCAGTGAGGTGGGGAATGCCTTTAATCTCAGCACTCAGGAGGCAAAGGAAGCAGATCTGAGATGAAGGCTGGCCAGGTGTCTGACTCAAAAATAGATAACTAAAATTGTTATTTATTGTATACATTACTACTTCGAAGTACATGTACTTCATGGATATGTTATATTTATTTTTGGATGTGTTATTTTTCTTACAGCTTTTGACAAAATACCTGACAAAAGCAACTTGGGGAAGGATCTGTTTGGGCTCAGTTTGAGAGTACAGTCCATCATGGTGGGAAGGCATGGCGGCAGGGGATGTGAGGTAGTAGGTCACACTACATGCCTGGCAAAGAGAGAGCTAAAACTAGTACTGGGGTCCCTTGCCTGTAACTCTTAAAACCCTAGCCTGTAGAATGGCACTGCCCACAGTATGGTGAGCCTTCCAACCTCAATGAACCTTACCTAGAAACTCCCTCACAGACATGCCAGAGGCTTGTTTCCATGGTGATTCTAAATCCTATCAAGTTGACAACCAAGATAACCATCCCACTGGAATAGCTAAAGTTGACCTACATACATTACCTCACATGTTTATCCATGTGTTTGTGGTGAGGCCACTTAAAAACTCCTTTAGCAAACCTTCTTGAATGTGTGGTTATACTAAAGTCATGTTATACAACAGAACTCTCAGAATTTTATGCAATCTCACTGTAGTTGATATGCTTTGACCAGTATCCCCCCCTACACCCTCACCCCTGGTAATCACTATTCTACTCTCCTGGTAATCACTATCCTAATCTCCATTTGGATTTTCAAGTTCCATATAAGTGATGGTACACAGTATTTGCCTTTTAGTGCTTTGTATTTCACTTTGTGTTCTCCAAGTCATCAAGAAATAAGCCAGCACATCTTTTTTTAATTATTTTATTTATTTTTTGTCTTCTTTTTTTTTTAATTTATTTTTGTATGTGTATGAATGTACTGTCTGCATGTAGGTTTGCGCACCCGAGTCATGCAATGCCACGGAGGTCATAAGAGGGTGTCAGGTTCCCCTGGAACTGGAGTTATTTTTTGTCTTCTTGAGACAGGGTCTCCCTATAGCCCCAGCTGGCCTGGAACTCACTCTAGAACAGGCTGGCCTTGAACTAGCAGAGATCCGCCTGCCTCTGCTTCCTGAGTGCTGGGATTAAAGGCGTGCGCCACCACACCTGGCTTAAAGATGGTTCTTAGCCACCATGTGGGTGCTGGGAATCAAACCCGGGTCCTCTGCAAGAGCAGTCAGTGCTCTTAACTGCTGAGCCATCTCTCCAGCCCCAGCCAAGCACTTCTTAATAAGGCTGAATCATAGCCCATTGTGTATAAGATACATTTAAAAAATCGAAAATCCGTTCACTTGTTAATGGGCACTTAAGGTTGATTCCCTGTCTTGGCTAATTGTAAATAACGCTAGAGTTAACATGGGAGCATGGACCTGTTCTGATATAGATTTTCTCTTCCTTAGGTATGTACTCTGAGGCCACATTTTCCATTCATCTGGAATCTCCACGCTGGTTTCCACTGTGGCTGTACTCTTTCACATTCCCACCAACAACGTGGAAGGGTTCCTTTGCTCTCTACATCCTTTTTTTCTTCTTTTTTTCTTGAGACAAAGTCTCACACTGTAGCTTGGGCTGACTTCAAACTCATGGGTAATTCTGTGCTGGTCTCTGTAGTCTCTGGACTACAGGTGTGCATCACTATGCCTGGCATGTCAGCTTTTTTTTTTTTTTTTATGTGTATGAATGTACTGTCTGCATGTAGGTCTGTGCACCCGTATCATGCAATGCCGCGGAGGTCAGAAGAGGGTGTCGGATTCCCCTGGAACTGGAGTTCTCCTGGAATTGGAGTTACAGATGTTTCGTAGCCGCCATGTGGGTGCTGGGGATTGAACCTGAGTCCTCTGTAAGAGCAGTTGGTGCTCTTAATCGCTAGGCCATCTCTCCAGCCCATCTCTCAGCTTTTTTGACAGCATGCTCCCACCCATTAGGTCTGAGATGCTATCACTGTGGTTTTGATTTATTTATTTATTTTTTTTTGTATGTGTATGAATGTACTGTCTGCATGTAGGTCTGTGCACCCGTGTCGTGCAATGCCGTGGAGGTCAGAAAAGGGTCTCGGATTCCCCTGGAACTGGAGTTACAGACGGTTCTTAGCCGCCATGTGGGTGCTGGGGATCGAACCCGGGTCCTCTGCAAGAGCAGTCGGTGCTCTTATCCACTAGGCTATCTCTCCAGCCCTTGATTTACATTTCACTGACTAGTACCTTTTCATATACTTACTGGCCATTTTTAGGCATTCTTTTGAGGTGTATTTAGGTCTCTTATTAACTTTTTACAATTATGTGTACGAATGTCTGTATGTGGGTGTGTGCATGGGCATGTTGGAGTCCCCTTGGACTACAGGCAGTTGTACAGCCACCTGATGTAAGTGCCAGGAACCAAACTTGAGCCTTCTGAAAAAGAAGTATATCATTGTACTATATAGACAGCCCTATGAAGTTTTTGCTGAGAACCCCTGACAGTCTTATTGGAACACCCAAGATGATTTCCTTTTGCTAGGCTTTTGGGTTGTTTGGTTTTAAGACAGTCTCACTAAGTAGCCCTGGCTGGCCTGGAACTCACTCTGTAGACCAGGCTGCGCTCAAACTCAGAGATCCACCTGCTTCTCTCCCTTCTGAGTGCTGGTATTAAAGGCATGTGCCACCACAACCAGCCCACCATTTTTGACATTTGTTAATAATATGTCTTGCAGTCTTGTTTAGATTGGGAACTTTGTAACTGGACATTTGTTCTGTAAATCCCATAAGCTAGTTTCATTCCATTTTTCCTTTATGTATTCTCAAATAACCTTTTTTTAAAATTATTTTATGTATTGCCTGCATGTATGTAAGTGCACTCATGTCATGCAATGCCCATGGAGGTCAGAAGAAGGCATTAGATCCCCCTGGAACTGGAGTTACAGACAGTTGATAGCAGCCATGCAGGTGCTGGGAACCAAGTCCAGGTGCTCTGCAAGAGCAGCCAGTGCTCTTAACCACTGAGCCATCTCTCCAGCCCCCCAAACAATCTGTCTTTAATTCACAATTTTTCCTCTATCATTTCTACTATTGACACTGTTAAATTCTTCATTTTGTCCACTATGCTTTACAGCATGAGATTTTGATTTCTTTTTTAACGTTCATTTCTCAGTTTGATCATCATTTATAGTTTCCCTGACTTAGCTCAACTTTCTGTATTTTGGTGGCCAAGTTTGAATTCTGATAGGTAGTTCAGAAATCTCCATTAAAAAAACACATTAGGGCTGGAGAGATGGCCTAGCGGTTAAGAGCGCCGACCGCTGTTACAGAGGACCCCGGTTCGATCCCCAGCACCCACATGGTGGCCGAGAACTGTCTGAAACTCCAATTCCAGAACTCCAGTTCCAGGGGAATCCGACACCCTCCTCTGACCTCCGCGGCACTGCACAACATGGGTGCACAAACTTGCATGCAGACAGTACATTCATACATAAATAAATTTTTTTAAAATAAAAAAAAAACACATTAGCGCCAAGCATGGTGGCGCACACCTTTAATCCTAGCACTTGGGGGGCAGAGGCAGGCGGATCTTTGTGAGTTCAAAGCCAGCCTGGTCTACAGAGTGAGTTCCAGGACAGCTGGGACTACAGGGAGACCCTGTCTCAAAAAAAACAAAACAAAACAAACACATTAATTTTATGGTATGAATTTATTGCGTGCATGTACTTAAGTGCACCCATGTCATACAATGCCTGAAGAGGTCAGAAGAGGGCATCAGATCCCCCTGGAACTGGAGTTATGGAGTGTTGGTATCATGTGGGTGCTGGGAATTGAACCCAAGTCCTTTGGAGGAATAGCCAGTGCTCTTAACAGCTGAGCCATCATTCCAGCCCAAGAAATCTTTTGTTTTGTTTTTATGGTCACTTTCTGGTGCATAACTTGTTCCTTTGGTGGTGTCATGCTTCCCTAATTGTACTTGATCCTTGTGTCTGTGCATTAATTCATGAGGGTTTGAAGTAGAAACTTGTTTTTTCACTTGGGCAAAGCACTTTCTCAATCAGCAGTTCTGGTAAAGCCATCTGTCTTGGCAAACTTGTTGCTGCAGTCCTCAGGCCTTGTGCCAAGTTAACAGGGCCTCCTGGCTAGTTTTAGGAGACGGCCTGTGGAACCTGAGGATCTGCTGGGGTATGCCAGTTGACTGACTGCTTATATAGAAGTGAGGCTGGAGACTGGGTCCGTAAGAGTGGACCTCCAGCTAGGTGCCTCAGGGTAGGCATAGATGCAGAATCTATAAAGGACCTTCTGGATACTGGGATCACAGGCCTGGCTTGGAACTGGTCTTTCCAGTAGTCTTGAAGCCTTGATCCATTGGGGTCAGCCAAGTGCTAGGATTATTGAAACAGACCTGTGCCTTGGGTCTGCAGAGGCTTGGAACTGTAGGAGAATAGAAAGGGCCAGGCAGAGCACCGGATAGACTGAGAACATGCTTCTTGGTACCTGAGGCTAGCCATGCTCCCAAAGCCTGGTCCATAGTGGTCTTGGGATGGGCCTGAATACTGAGTCTGTAGGGGATAGCCTGTTGCTGAGGTAATCAATAGGGCATGATGAGTCTACTGGGCAGGCCTGAAGGCTCAGGCCACAGTACTCAAGTGCTGGTTTGAGGGTCCAAGGCTAAGGCCATGCTCATTTCCCAGTTCCTCCTCTGAATTTATCTCTCTCAGTACTGACTGGGGTTGAGGGAGAAGTGTTGTAAAACTGTCATTATCCTCCTCAGTACCTTATGTCGGTACTGCATGCAGGTTCTATAATCTCCTGTAGCTTCTTTAGCTCTTACGAAGGTGTTTTTGCACGTAGACAGTTGTTAAAACTGATGCTTCAGCTGGGCGTGGTGGCGCACGCCTTTAATCCTAGCACTTGGGAGGTAGAGGCAGGCGGATCTTTGTGAGTTCAAGGCCAGCCTGGTCTACAAAGTGAGTTCCAGGACAGCTGGTGCTACAGGGAGACCCTGTCTCGAAAAGACAAAAAAAAACAAAAACTGATGCTTCTGTGGGAGCAAGGAGAGTAGAGCTTCAAGTGCTATATTGTGATCCTATCCTGTCCCGGCTGCATTTGCAGTTGCTCACTTAGCTATTCACTGCTTTTTTAATCTATTAAATGTGAGGCATGCAGGGTGTCTGGCTGGCAACAGGGAGTGCCCAGGTGCTGCACTGCCTCCTCTGGACCTGCATCAGGATGAGCCCTACTGTCTACAAGAACACATGGAAGACTAAACACGCTCCGGAACAGTGAATGGGTCAAGGAAGAAAGAAATAAAAGCATTCCTGGAACTGAATGACAATGACAATACAACACAACAAAATCTATGGGATACTTTAAAAGCAGTCCTAAGAGGGAAGTTTATAGCCCTGGGTGCCTACATTAAAAAAACAGAAAACACAAATAAATGATCTAACACTGCAGCTAAAAACACTTGGGAGACAACAAATAAACCCTAAACCCAACATACAGGAAGAAATAAAAATCAGAGCAGAAATCAATGAAATAGAAACAAAACAATACAAAGAATCAATGAATCCAAAAGTTGGTTCTTTGAAAGGATAAACAAGTTAGAATTCTAACCCAGTTAACCAAAAGAGCAACTCCAAATCAATAGAATTGGTGATGAAAGGGGAATCATCACAACAGAAAACGAAAAGATCCAATCACGTGAAACTGTTTCAAAAACCTACTCTACTAAATTTGAAAACCTAAGAGAAATGGATGAATATCTGAAATCCTGGAAATCAACAAAGCTTAATCAAGAAGAAATTGACAGATTGAACAGACCCATAATATTATGAGGAAATTGAAAATGTAATTTTAAAAAAAACCTCCCAATTTCGTTCTTCTCTCTTTCGAGAGAGTAGAGGGAGAGAATGCAGTCTGAGTGGAAGAAAAAAAAAAAAA
>VZQC01014834.1:92669-107683 GCA_009823505.1 Rhizomys pruinosus
ATCTCACTCTGATAAGACTGGCTAGGATCAAGAAAACAAAAGATACCAAATGCTGGAGAGGCTGTGGGGGAAGGGGAACACTCATCCACTGCTGGTGGGAATGTAAACTCATACAACCACTATTGAAAGCAGTATGGAGAACACTTAAAAGACTCAAAATGAGCCTACCACCTGACCCGGTCATACCACTCCTGGGTATATACCCACAAGACTCATCCTACCGCAAAGATACACGCACAGCTATGTTTATTGCAGCTCTCTTCACAATAGCAAAGAGCTGGAAGCAACCCAAGTGCCCCTCAACCAACAAGTGGATGCAGAAAATGTGGTACATCTACACAATGGAGTTCTTTTGCAGCAGTAAAAAAAGATGACATCATGAACTTTGCAGGTAAATGAATGGAACTAGAAGCCATTATGGTATGTGAAGTAACACAGTCCCAGAAAAACAAATGATGAATGGTATCCCTCACCTGTGAATGCTAGCACCAAATCCATAGTTGTAAGGCAAACTGAGCAATGTTAATGTTATATTTCTTTTTATCTGAAAGCAACTGTGCTCTTATAATGTGAATCCCTTAATGGGTTCTGGAATTAACCTACCACTTATTTTCATATGGGTGGAGGGTATATATGCATATTTTAGAGTAATATAAAATTAAAAAGGAAAATTGTCAATTCCTAAATATGATTTGGAATTAACAGTTTATTTTCAGACATCATAATTATGGTATATGTGTGACATAAATATAGATGCATATTTTGGAGCAATACAAATTGGAGGGAACAACAACAATAAAAGGACTGGGACAAAGAACTGACTGAAACAGTAAACTGCCCAAAACAATAAACCTCTCCATTAAAAAAAAACAAAACACAAAAACAACAACAACAACAAAAAAAACAACTTTAAAAAGACTAAGAAAAAAATGCAAGACATGTATGGCAGAATACATGAACTTAGGTGGGGTGGGAAGCATGGAAAGGGGAATGAGTCTAAATTGGACTGAGAAATGCTATATGAAATGCATAAAACTACAATAAAAATAACAAAAAGGAAAAAAAAATCTAAGGCATGACCTTCCTCAGAAGTTCTGTTACACGGTGGAACCGATATCTGTGCCAACCACATGAGGAATTCCCCTTTCCACAAGCCAAGAAACATTGGTAGATACAATAAGGACATATTCCTAATCAATTTTTGGTAACTGTCAACTAAGTTAACAATCAGAACCAACAGTACCATACAGCCACCTGTTAAATGATGTTACCAAATGTTTATTTGACAGTTCATCCTTGATTAATGCCTTACTGATTTATGATACTTTGTTTCTTCAAGACAGTGACAGAGCAAACTTAAACCTTCAGCAGCCAGCAGTAGCTGTACTGTACAAAATGGACCAAGGCAAAAAGCCTTTACTAAGTGACAAAATTCACATCTCACCCAGCCCAGCTCACCTTTTCCCCATCACCCTCTAGGGCTATATGGTCCAGTATGTTTGCCACCAGCCCCAAGTGGCAACTCAGCATGTAAACCATAGCTTGAGAATGTTTGTAAGTATAAAATACCACATTTTGAAAACTTAGTACAAAAAAGCAAAACAATATTTTATTACATTTTTGATATTTTTAATTTAAAATACTTAGGTCTGAAGTACATTAATATTTATTTTTAAAAAATGCTAAAAACCTTGTGTGACTCTCACATTCCCACTGAGGGAATCTGCTGTTAGCTCCCCTCGCTCGTAGAAACTATTTACTTTCTATCAGTCTTCTTTCCACTTTGCTGCATTGCCTGCAGAACAGCTAAGACCACTTAGTAGTAGTTCCTATCTGTTTGGTAGCCTGAGAGTGAGATGGTGGAATGGCCTTCAGGGACCTGCAGGCACTCTTCTCCAGTAGGGACCCACTCCCCACTGGGTCTGCAACCTCAGGGTGAGCAAGTGTAGATGAGTGCTCATCTGTCCATCTGCCCCAAGATGGCACTATGGTCTCCCGTCCTCTTTAGTACACTTAATACTTTGAGAGCACAGATGAAATTCTCTTCCTGCAACCTATCTGAGGACAGCAGCACCATGATGCCAGTTTAGTGTTAGCATTTATTCAAAAATACACAAAATATAAATTTTTTTACATCAAAGTGTGATCACCTTGCTTATACTGTTCCACACTTACCTGGTTTAGTTTGCGTCTTTAGGCAAACATTAAGAGAAGATGGATTTGATTCTATTTTTTTGCTATGGTTCATGTAAACAGTTGAGACTGCTTCATAAAGTAGGCTGTTGTAAAAGGTAAAGTGGCCTCAGAAACCCAACAGTAAAACAATTCAATTCGGTTTAATAATATTGGCATTAGTCTTAGCAGAGAGAAAAATCTAAGACTATATATTGGCTTCTAGGCATTTTAAGTATTAAAAACCTTAAGGTTCTCTTCATTTTGTAAACATAACTTTGACTTTGTTGGCATTCATTTTAAAAAGGAAAGTATTAAACCATGATTTTCATAATCCTGCCCATGTCAGTGTGCACTCTCTTTATTATGAGAATGAAACCAAATAAGCAAAATACATCAGGAATTTCAAATTGTACTGCAAAAAAGGCCCGGTTTGCCCCTGCTGGGAGCGATCTCACTTAAGCTGACCGTGCCGCTGGCTGTGTGAGCCCCTCTGTCTTCTGAGCCAGGCAGTGCCGCAGGCCATGAGGTGGGCAGATCCTCTTGCTCTGTCTTCTGAGGCAAGTCGAGACTCTACTGTCTCTGCCATCCTTCCCTGGGCTTGGATTCACTGAGTTAGTAGTTTGCTACTATTGTCAAGATTGTACTGTTCCTTTAAGGTACCACATGCCGCCACAGCTTACACAACAGTCCTAAGAATGAAGAAAACAGGTTATGGGCAGGTTTAAGCGGGAAAGATAGCTACTTCATTCTGCCTAGGACGTCATATTTATGATTGATGGGTGGAATACAAATAGTAAATCAAAAACTGCATAGGTGTGCTGCTGTGGTTGCTCCCTGGTTTCTTGAGGGTTTTGTTACACCTTCCTCAGGAGTATTTAAAAGGTATTATTACCCAGGCATGGTGGTGCACACCTTTACTCCTAGCACTCAGGAGGCAGAGGCAGGTGGATCTTTGTGAGTTCAAGGCCAGCCTGGTCTACTTCTAGGACAGCTGAAACTACAGGGAGACCCTGTCTCAAAAAGACCAAAAAAAGG
This sequence comes from Rhizomys pruinosus, assembly GCA_009823505.1. NCBI lineage: Eukaryota > Metazoa > Chordata > Mammalia > Rodentia > Spalacidae > Rhizomys > Rhizomys pruinosus. Next base: position 95,880 of record VZQC01014834.1, read on the forward strand.
GTATTTTTTTCTTGCTATTTGTGTTATTTTGTTTATTTATTTATTTGTTTATTTATTTATTTATTTATTTTGGTCTTTTCGAGACAGGGTCTCCCTGTAGCCCCAGCTGTCCTGGAACTCACTCTGTAGACCAGGCTGGCCTTGAACTCACAAAGATCCGCCTGCCTCTGCCTCCCAAGTGCTAGAATTAAAGGTGTGCACCACAACGCCTGGTGTACTATTTGTGTTTTTAAAAAAGGTATTATTATAAAGCAGATGTGCTTTATAAATATTTAACACAAATACTGTTAAAACTGACCAAGACAAAGGTACTTAAATAGGACATATCACCTACATGAAAGAGGGAAAATGTCTCTATGTTCCATTTCTATAAATGTGTTAGGTCAGAAAAACATTCTAAGTAGCAGCCAAGAACTTTCACATTAGGCAAATAGTATTTCTTTTCAAATTTAAATTTAAAAAATGGATTCTAGCCAGGCACGGTGGTGCATGCCTTGAGAGGCAGAGGCAGGTGGATCTCTGTGAGTTCAAGGCCAGCCTGGTCTACATAGTGAGCTCCAGGCCAGCTGGGACTAAAGGTCCCAGAAAGAAAGGTCTCAAAAAGACCAAAATAAATAAATAAATAAATAAATAAATAAATAAATAAATAAACAAAAACAAAACAAAACAAAAAAGATTCTAGTGAAAGCTGTGACAAGATTCACATTCTTAGTATGTGGAAGGGTTCTACTCTAGATCTGTCCTTTGCAGGATGAGGGAAATGATCCCTAGACTATTATGTAAAGAGGTTGGCTCTCTCAATACACCAAAGCTAATCATTGCCACTTGGTGATAAACAGATTGGCAGGAGGTAAGGTAGGGGACTGGTCTAATGTAATACAGTAGGAACACAGGTACCAGACGTCAGTCCTTCCCACACAAATGAACATCCTCATTATGAATAGTCGGCCAGAGGCAAAGCCTAGACCCGATGCTCTGGGCAGGGTCAGGGCCAGAGCCTGGGAGAGGTCCTATAACAGTGGTCGTACCTTTAGCACTTTGTCCACCTCCTGTTTGCTTAGATCTTCTCCGCACTCTTGAGTCAACCGAGACTGGATCATGTTCCTGCGTACTCGGTAATTTTTGGAAAATATTTCAAGCAAAACCTGCCTATGCTTTAATAGGAAAAAAAAAAAAAGGGTTACTGTGAGAAATAGTACCCGAGATGTCAAAGCATCCCCAAGCAAGGGATCCAAAACAATGGCTGTAGTTCCGTAACATCTACATACATCTACTTAAATGTTCCTGGCTCAAGACCTATCTCAAAAAGTAATATAATAATTTTGGGCTGGAGAAATGGTTCAGTGGTTAAGAGCACTGGCTGGCTGCTCTTATAGAAGCCCCAGGGTTCAGCTTCCAGCACCCACATGGTAGGTAACAGGTAACAACTGTCCATTCCAGGGGACCCAACATCCTCTTCTGGCCTCCTCAAGCATTGCACAAACAGCTGCACTGACACACATGCAGACAAACACTCATACCCATACAATAAAAAGCCCTCGGCTCAGCACTTTAGGTTAAAGATTAGCAAGTCTGGCCAATCTGTCATTGTTCCAGAGGACTCAAAGACTTGAGGGGCTTCCACACACTTCTGCATGAACTCAGTAGACAGAAGCCACAAGCAAAACCAAAAACATGACATTGTATCCATGAGACAGGATACTAGAAAAAGTATTAAGGGACAAAAGATTCCCAGGTGTTAGAATACCTAGCTAAGACCTGCAATCCTAGCTGACACAGGAATATCCAGGCCAGCCTAGGCATCAGTAACAAACAAACAACCGCCCCCATCTCAAATTGGAAAAGCTGGAGGCCACTACATTGAATATCTCAAAGTTCTGAAAGAATGGAAAAGGCCATCAGCCTGCAGTATTTTAAGAGAAATTTTATTTCAAGCTACAGGATTTAAGAACAACCTGTCAAATAAAATGAACTCAAAATACATAAATATTCCACTAATACATAGAAAAAAATATAATCCTCCCATCTGCAATAAAGAGAAGGAGATAGCATAAAGACCTTGCAAGACAAACGACACCAAGGGTCAACAACTTTGAAGTGGTAAAATACCTTAAATTCCACAGGGGAAAGAAATGACTAGGCCTCTAAAATTGTGGTTCCATTATTACCAGCTGTTTCAGGGCTGGGGGGCAGGGAGCATTTCCAGACGTTAAGACTTACAGACAACACTGTGCCAACAGAAGCTAAAGTCAAGTGAGGAAGCCAAGAGTCTAGAAGCAAGACGTGGGAAGAGCGAGCCACCTGCAGAAGTAGCAGCGCAGGCTCCAGAGACTTGGCCAAGAAAGCTAGCTGTCACTGGGGGCTGGAGAGACAGCCTAGCGGCTAAGAGCGCCGACTGCTCTTGCAGAGGACCTGGGTTCGATCCCCAGCACCCACATGGCGGCTGAGAACCATCTTTAACTCCAGTTCCGAGGGAATCCGACACCCTCTTCTGACCTCCGCGGCACTGCATGACACGGGTGCACAGACCTGCATGCAGACAGTACATTCATACACATAAAAAAATAAATAAAAATTTAAAAAACATATATATATAAAAAGAAAGCTGTCACTGGTCTGATGCTCAGAACACCACATAAATTAAAAACAGGAAGTGGGCTGGTGAGCTGGCTCAGTGAGCAAAGTGTGCTCTCCACCAAGACTCACAAGCTCAATCTCTGGGACCCACATGGTAGAGAGACAGCCAACTACAGCACACGTGGGCTTTGGCACCCCCAACACACACATACACAATAAAATAAAGGTAAAGCATCTTAAAATTTCCTCACAAAGCAGTAAGGAACAGCAGGAGCGCACTGCTGCCCAGTGTCCAGAGCACCTCACCACTCTGGCTCGACAGCAACATTTTCCGTTCTTTCCGTGGTCTTGATAACCAACTGAGCCAAAGTCCCCAAACCTTTATGCACACCTCTCTACATCCTCCGCCACACTAAAAGCCAAAGTCCCCTCCAGCTCAAGCACATTCTGGGCATTAGAATTCAAGTAACTCAGTGGATCTTCTGGTGGTTACAACTGAACACCTCTGAGGAGTATGAGAAAGGTCAAGCAGAGCTAGAATAGGCTCCCTCATAAAGTTATTAAAAGTTATTATTTTAAATGCACACTTTTTTCTCCTTAGTTACCAGAGTAGTTCTGTAGGAAAGCCAGAAGTCTCTTATTCTGACCAAGAGCCCAAGCTCACTTCAGGAGGCCTATAGGAAGCTAGGCCCCACCCACCTCTGCTCTCAGCCTGCTCGGCCTTGCCGGTTAAGAGGGTAAGAGACATTGGCAGGGTTTTGTTCACGCCCTGGCACTTTATAAACATTAAAATCTGAATTGTTTTTTTCCTTTTTAGCTAGAGTCCAGGTAAATTTATGGTTTAAAGAAAGTGCCTGGACCTGAGCTTCCAAGACCACACTACACAATAGTGCCAATGGGGGCTGGAGAGATGGCTCAGTGGTTAAGAGCACTGGCTGCTCTTGCAGAGGACCCGGGTTCGATTCCCAGCACCCACGTGGCCGCTAAGAACTGTCTTTAACTCCAGTTCCAGGGGAATCCGATGCCCTCTTCTGACCTCCACAGTACTGCACGACATGGGTGCACCAACCTACATGCAGACAGTACATCATACACATAAAAAAAAATAGTAATAAATTTTTTAAAAAGTGCCAATGGTAAAAACATAATTTCTGCTTACTGGGGGGGGGGGCATCTACCTGCCGGAGGATGGTAGGATAAAATAGACCAATTTATCTAACCTAAGTACAGGCCTGATGCACCTGATAAGGAAACCTTTTGATTCCTGCTGCCAGGGTGAGAACTGTCTCACATGTTGTGAGACCACCTGACATCTGTATCTCCAAAGAAGCTCTATAGAAACATCACTAGTAAGGCTACTGAACTCCTATGGACTGGACTTTGTAGAAAACCAATGACCCTTTCAAAGGTGACTCTTTTCTGTTGCTGTGGAACTCCTGGCCTGTTTTGGACTCATAACGTCAAACCATGGCAGCACACAGACAATGGCAGGAGAACCTGAGTACAGGTGCACGCCAGCTCCCAAAGACCTCGACTTTCAAGGATCCCCTCCCACCCCTTAGGGAGGAAAGGTTACCTTACCTGGTCACTCATGTCTCCAGACTCCCAGAGGGCAAACACCTTCTGCTCATCAGGGGAAGCAGTAGTCTGTGGGGGAAACTGGCCCAGGCATGAATTGGTCACTTTTCTGCCTTGTGAACCCAGTCCCTGCCCACTTCACCCCACCTAGCCTGCAGCCCAGCCCTAGGGAGGTGTGGGCAAGCTTAGCTCTTGCCACAGAGAGGCTCCTGTGAGAGGAAGTAATATGCCGTCGAGGGCCCCAGTGCTTGGGATGGGGAAAGCCAGTTCTGGTTTTCCCCGCAGCCTAACATTAGCATAACTCTGCGTTAACATCATGAGGTGTCCACCTGGGATTATCTCCTAAGAAGTCTGAGCCATTTGCTTCAGAAGGGCCTGTAGTTGACCAGGAAGAAGATGGTAGAGACCTGGATCCTGGAGAGGAGGGCCCTAGCACAGCAGGCTCCTGTTCCTGAGTGACTCTAGTGGGCATAAGTCCTGTGCAGGACTTGACCCACTCTCACCTCATCATGAGGAGCCCTACCCATTCTCCCTGAGGACGAGCAGATATTCATGGCCACCCAGCTAATAGGCAGCAGAGCCAGGTAGGAGTGGTCTACACATTCTCCCTAGGCATACTCTCTCGTGTGAAGACGGATGAAGAAGGAATGACAGTGCTGCACGAAGGCCCCTGGGCCAGGATGACGGACGGGGCTGTGGGCTTGCCGACAGTCGCCAGCTCTTCCGGGCTGGAAGAGCGTGGCCAGAGCAGTGCGTGAGCTGGGCACACCTGAGAGCAGCATAGCCACAGTGCTCCCTCACTCTCTCCATGCAGGTGGCCCAGGCAACCTTCAAATACTGCCAGCAGGCACCCTTCTCTTGCTCAGCACACAGAAAGGTAGGCCTGTATATGACTGGCCCCACTTGCTGGACGAGCAAGGAGAGACCCATAATCCCAGCACCTTCTACGAGAGACCTCGCCAAGAAAGGTCTGCCACCAGGGCCAGGTTCCCAAATAGGCATGGGCCTTGTCCTCTGAACAATTACCCTAGGTCACAAGTGCTTCTGAACTTGGCGCTGCAATGTCACATTCCCTATTTAAGACCCAGCACAACCCCACTACTCCTTTACTGCCAGGACTGAGCACAGCCTAGAAGAACTATACACTGGCTGCTTTCTGGTTACATCAGGAAGGCCTCTCCAGCAAAGGGTGACAGTCTCCCACACACTGCTTCACCACTGCCCCACTGTGGAGCCCCTCTACTGGCAGGAAAGAACTGAGGCTCATTCTACCAGCCCCATGCCTAGCACCATGTGCAGGGAGGGAGGGAGGGAGGGAGGGAGGGAGAGAGGCAGGGAAGGGGAGAGAGACAGAGAAAGAGAAAGAGAAAGAGAGAGAGAGAGAGAGAGAGAGAGAGAGAGCGAGCATTCATGTGGGCAGACAGACAGAAACAGAGACAGAGCTCATGTGGGTCAGCTGTCCCAAAAGGCAGATAGGCCACCAAGCCCCGGCCTAAGCTCTGGGGAAATGCTCAGCTGGTCTCTGTTGAAACAGATCGGATGGGGCTGGAGAGATGGCCTAGTGGTTAAGAGCGCCGACTGCTCTTGCCGAGGACCCGGGGTTCGATCCCCAGCACCCACATGGCAGCTGAGAACTGTTTTTAACTCCAATTTCAGGGGAATCTGACACCCTCTTCTGACCTCCGCGGCACTGCACGACATGGGTGCACAAACCTACATGCACATACAAAATACACATACAAAAATAAATAAAATTAAAAAAAAAAAAAGAAACAGATCGGACAAGAGTATTTATACCAAGGTTCAAATTCCAGCTCCACCATTCACTTCCTGGGGACCGAACACCAGGCAGAGGGCTTGTCTTTACTGAGGCATGATAAAGGGTAGGGCCCTCAAATATCTTACTGGTCTTTACTGAAGTCCTGTGGTAAAAGAACTAATACACCCACTTCAGATAAGGACAGGGAGCTGCAGGAGCTCATGCGGCCACCAAATGAGGGCAGCGTACGCTCCGTCCCCAGGCAGCCTCACGGCTAGTCTCCCCAGGGCAGATAGGCCTGGAATTGCTGCCAAGGCAGCTCCTTGTTGCCTGAAAGGGTGCAGCCTGCCCAGGTACCCTCCTGAGGGGCACGAAGTGACCTTGTCTGCCTGTCCTGGGAGACACAGGGTCTACTTACAGGCACCAGTATCTGCTTGCAGCCAGCGGCCAGCACCGTGTCCTGCAGCATGCGGTCTGAGATGCCACTGAAGAGTGTGTGGCCTGGGGGTAGACCGGCCAGGTGCAGGTTGAAGAGGCGCTTGAGTTCACTGAGCGTGAGCACAAACTGTCTCTGAAAGGTGGCCTCCACAAAGGCCTTCAGTTCCCGGGCCACCGAGGTACTGGCACAGCCTGGAGATGGGTGCCCATTGAGGCTGTCCCCAGCCACTGCCCACCCAGCAGGCAACCCATTGGCCAGCTTGGTGCTGAGGCCACCACTAGGCACAGTGTCCATAGGCTCCTCCTCCTCCTCAGCCTCTAGGTCATCCCCACCCCCATCCTCCTCGCTGAGGGGCTCCTCCTTGATCTGCACATCGGGCATGACTATGGCCGCCCGCATCTGATCCTTCCGCCGCTGCAGCTCGCGCTCCAGGAAGGCATGGTTCTGTTGGGCCTTGCTTTTGGCCGTCTGGACTCGCTGGTCTCCAGAAACCAGACTAACAGGCCCTGTTGGGAGAGACTGTATGATTCAGGAGGGCACAGAATCCGGCAGACAAGCCCTGCAGACAGCTCCTGAAGCAAGAAACCAAGCGCTGTCTCCCACCCTTCCTTGCTCAAGTAGATCTTAGCTCCCCAGTACTGAGGAAGGAAACAGAACTGAGCATGCCAGTCACAGAAAGGGCCTCCTGCATTTGGCCAGCACCTAACCCAAGAGGGCTAGAAAGTCGCAGAGCCCACACTGCCCTGGAGGACAAAAGCTCCCAAGTCTGAGGCTATGTGGCTGGACAAATGCTCAGCTGTGTTTGAGGAGAGAAAGAAGGGCACAAGAAGGATGAACTGTGACGGCCACATGGCCTTCTCCAGGACTGAGCTCTGGAGGTTTCTTTAGAAAAGTAGCCCCTCTGCCCAGCCCAGAGCCCTACACACCTGACTGTCCGTCCGGCTTCTTTGGCATGGTTTCTTTTACAAGATTATACACTTTTTCTAATCTGAAAAGAAGAACAAACTCCTTTAACCCATATCCTGTACTGCCTTCCTTGCCAGAAAAACAAGCTCCCAAGTCCGGGACACTCTGATTACCAAAACATCATGTGCATGGAACTTCTCCCCTGCAAGCCCTCTAGGTACACACAAGTCCCTAGCCACAGAGCCTAGGATCAGGATGGGAAGTACCACCTGGCCCTCTCTTCCTGTTAGACTGTGTGCTTTCCTCCTCTCCACTCCAGCCCTAGATCAGGATGGGAAGTACCACCTGGCCCTCTCTTCCTGTTAGACTGTGTGCTTTCCTCCTCTCCACTCCAGCCCCTTAGAAAGCATCAGCTTTGAGTTCTGGCATGCAGCGTGTGTGTGCACCAGCCAGCCCTGTGATGGGAACTTAGCATCAGTCAGTGGTGTTCACCCGTGTGGAGGGCAGTATAGTAATGAACACGGGCCCCCAGAGGCCCTTACTGTCCAGATCTTAACTAACTTTGCTGCTCCTAGAAGACAGGTTCAGGGCTACCCTGCAAGCCTTACTTTGCCTGGATGCCCGACCATAGCATATGTTGCCGCTGGACCACATCAGGATGCTTCTTGATGAATTCCTGGTCGTAGGGCAGTATGAACTCCCAGCCTTTGTTGATCCTCACCACAGCCATGTGCTCCAGAAAGTCCTTTACATCCTCAGCACAGAGCTGAGGGGAAGCAGCAGTATGAGGTCCAGCCAGCCCCAAGTTCCCTCCCGCAGCGGGCCCTGGGGCTCAGGTCACAAGGACCACCACTTACTTTGGTCACCAGCCAGCCCCAAGCTCCCTCCCGCAGCGGGCCCCAGGGCTCAGGTCACAAGGACCACCACTTACTTTGGTCACTGCCGCCACTTCCTTCCTTACCACCCATCGGCTCTGTGTGAACTTCCACATCTGAGGAAGAGAAGGAGCATGTTTCAGGAGGCAGCAACGAGCTGCTCCTTAGGCTGACCAGGGAGCCCCACAGTGAGCATGGAGCTTCGCAGCATGTGCCTCTGAGCTGAACTCCATCAGCCTTTACAGATGTTCTCTGTAAAGGACCCCAGTGTCCTCTCCTCTAGAACAGCTGCTAATGGCTTCCCAGAGGCTCACAGTACCCTATAACTCTCTGACTCCCTAAGTGGCTCACATGCCCCTGAACTGCTTCACAGGGTACCTGGGAAAAGTGACCGTCAATGTCTGAGAGCCATGAGGAGAGGATCACTGGTGCTCACCTAACTCTCACCTTGCCCAGACCTCTCATACGCCGCAATCTGACAGAATATGCTCACCTAGAAAAGTAGCCAGGGACGGGCAAAGGGCACTTATGCAAGAGTGAGCATGGGTGGGAGCTGCACCCTATGCTAATAGATCAAACACACTGAGGACGCTCAACACTACCTGCCCCAAAGAGCTGAGAAGACTTCCAATCAGAAGAGCAAATGCAGGTACTCTTCAAACAACCCAAGAGCTGGCTCCCTATCTCTAGACAAGGCTTGAGTGTGCGCACAACAGTTATGATGGATGGGGAAGTTAAGAGCACTAGCTGCTCTTCCAGGACCTGAGTCCGATTCCCAGCACCCACATGGTGGCTAACAATTACCTGTAACTCCAGTTCCTGGAGATCTGACACCTTCTTCTGGCTTCTGCAGGTTTTGCACAACACAATGCACTCACATACATGCAGGCAAAACACTCATACACATAAAATTTTTTTTTTTTATGAGACAGGGTCTCCCTTTAGTCCCAGCTGGTCTGGAGCTTGTTATGTAGACCAGGCTGGCCTTGAACTCAGAGAGACCCGAGTGCTGGGATTAAAGGTGTGCACCACCACACCTGGCCACACCTGGCCTAAGACGGCTCTTAGCCACCATGTGGGTGCTGGGAAGTGAACCAGGGTCCTCTGCAAGAGCAGTCGGTGCTCTTAATCATTGGTTTTTTTTGTTTTTTGTTTTTGGTCTTTTTGAGACAGGGTCTCCCTGTAGCCCCAGCTGTCCTGGAACTCGCTCTGTAGACCAGGCTGGCCTTGAACTCACAAAGATCCACCTGCCTCTGCCTCCCACGTGCTAGGATTAAAGGCGTGCGCCACCATGCCCGGCTTAATCACTGTTTTAAAGTTATGATGGCTGGCTCCAAGGGGACACGTCTCAGCAAACTCCAAGTACAACGCCAGGTGTAGCGAGGCACTTGCAGGTCCCAGCAATATAGAGCTTGAGACCTCAAGAGGAATCCAAGGATAGAGGGGAAGAGGGATAAGCTAGCTCAGAAATCATAAGCTCCAAACATGCAGCAGGGAAGGAAAGATGCTAGACTGGTAAAAGGGAGCCATCAGTGCCAGCACAGCCAAACTGCCAACAGTCACGACAGCTGGAAATCTCGTTTGGACCAAGGTGAGATCTACATGAACCCCATGCCCAGGTTCCGTGGAGCTGGAACTCCTGCAGGCTCTTACCAGTCAGTGACAGCCAGAGGAAGGAGAGGGCACAGTGTGTAGAGCCCCACAGAGAGGCCCCCTCACACATGCCCGCCCTGCTGGAGTTTTCTTGCCAGCTCTGGGCCCCATCTTCTGCCCTTAATCCTGCAGCCAGAGCCTAGGTACTTACGACAAAGTCTCGGCCTCTGCAGAGCACCTCAGCAGGCATGCCACTGTGAGGGCTGGACGAATCCTTGGGATATAAGATGTCACTGCCAAATCAAGCAGGGTAGCAGCTGGTCAGTCCCTGACTTCAGTCCCACCACCACATTCTACTTTGGAAGCCTGGGCCTCACAGGCTGAGCTAGCCCAGAATATACCCTTTCCCAGATACAGACCTGAGTCTGTAGCTCTCCCGCAAGGCCTAAGGGTATGTGTAGGAGAAAGCAGTCCTCACTCAGCCTCTTCCCAACTCACCATTCACATACTGGCCTAGTCCCAAGGAGGAATTAAAGACCCAAAGACAGATAAACCTGGGATCTCTAGAAGCCCAGGACTCTTGGGCAGACTCTGGTCCCACAGGTTGAGTGGCCATGGCTTTAAGATAAGCTAGTGCTGCAGCAAGCAAGGCCTTCCGTATCTGCCTAAAATGGTACATATAAGTGGAGGCCAGTCGTTGGGCCTGGGTGGACCTGGAGCATGAGGGAACAGAGCCTGCACCTGGGGCCCAGAGGACCTCAAGGGGAGTAAGGCACACTGAGTACCCAGAGACTCTGACCCTACCTGCAGCCCCGCCCAGCCCCACCCAGCCCCGCCCAGCCCTCGCAGCCCTTTCTGGCTCCTCTGCTGGAGGACCTCTACGCCCTGCTGCTAGTCCTACTGGGCAACTCATTCTCCAAGTTTAGCATGTTTACTGAATGAAGGCGTGGATTTTATGTCCTCACCTGGGATAGGCCTGCAAGAACTGTGACCCATACACAGTAGCCTGGACATGTCAGAGAAGGCTTTACAGAAGTCCTTGCAATAGGAACGATATCAAAGATGATGGGACAGGCCAGAACCCCAACAGAGGGGAACATGCAGTGCAGGCCAGAGCCCAGGCTGATTCCCAAAACTCAAGTCAAACCCAACTCTGGCTGCATTGCTCGGGCAAGTTGTGAGCCTCTCTGAGCCAGTGATCTCAGGTGCATGTGATGGGAAGGCCTCTCCTGACGCCCATGGTTCAGTGTAAACACATATAAGCGCTCACATTTAACAAGCAATGTGCCACGACAAAACTCATCCACAAGGAAAACTCTGGGTAACTCATAACTGGGTTTGTTTGCCAATAAAAGGGCAGTACCATGTGACAGTAAAATGGATATACTTCACAATCAGCTTGGCCAACCAAATTATGGACTTGATGCAATGAAATGCCTTTAAATTTTAGAGCTATTCACATTTTAACATATTACCTACCTCACACCACACTGTTTAAAGAGTGGGTCTTTAGGGGGCTGGAGAGATGGCCTAGAGGTTGAGAGCGCTGACCGCTCTTACAGAGGACCCGGGTTCGATCCCCAGCACCCACATGGCGGCTGAGAACCGTCTGAAACTCCAACTCCAGGAGAACTCCAGTTCCAGGGGAATCCGACACCCTCTTCTGACCTCCGCGGCATTGCACGACACGGGTGCACAAACCTACATGCAGACAGTACACTCATACACATACAAAAATAAATAAAATTAAATTAAAAATTATTATTTATTCATTTATTCTTTCATTCATTTTCTATTTAATTTTTATTTACTTATTTCTTTATTTTTCCTGTTTCTTTATTGTTAGGTTGTTATTTTCTTTTTTATTGAAGAATACTAAATGAAAATAATAAATAAAAAAGAATAAATTAAAATGTCTTGTGTTAGTTATATATTTGTTTATTTATGTATGGTGTTTTTTTCTATTGTTGTTTTTGTATTATCCAGGGTTGTGGGTGGAAGGAAGAACAAGGCCTATGCTTTGGTTCAGTTGGAAAGAAGAGTGCTGTGGTGTGGATTTTTTATTTTTATTTTTTTA
>VZQC01014834.1:109018-203786 GCA_009823505.1 Rhizomys pruinosus
AAAAAAAAAAAAAAAAAAAAAAAAAAAAAGGAAAATACAGACAGAATTAAAACACACAAGAAACAGGTGAATAACTAAAATATAATATTCTAAGATTTTGAACTCTCAGAAGACAGCAAAAGACAATGTGAAGCTCTGCTAAGTCACAGAAACAAGCTGAAACCTAGAGGAAACAGTAAAAAAAAAAAAATCAAGAGACTTAATTTCCAAACCACCAAGAAAAATGGAAACTGAATCCTAGAGATTGTGGAATGCGACGCAGGCAGGACAATACCGGCAACTTAAATAAATCTAAGTGGACCAGTACTCCTAGCAACAGACCCACCAAACAGCTTACCTCTTTACCACCCAGTTTCCTTGGACTAACATTGCCACCTTCTGGATGCCACGCAGAACGGCCACAGAGTCCACAGAGGGGCCCAAGAGACTCATCAGATTGGCAAAAGGCATGACCTTGACTAAGGCAGACAAGACACAAGCCACACACATCTCATTAGACAAGGGGAGAGTGGCCTGGTTCCTCCATCTCCCCAAGTGTCTGCAGAGCACGAGGCTCCCAGTTTCTGTAACTCCCAGGTATGTGGCTAGAACAATGGCCTCCTTTACCTTACTTACTGGTGGTGGGCTATAGGCTGAGACCATGTGTCTCATTGAGGATCCACATGGGAAATCAAAGACTACAGAGAGGATTCTGTAACTACTTAGCTCAGAAAGGGTTCAACTGGCTAGAAAAGGCAAAGCTAGGATTTAAACCCAGACCCCTTGTTATCCCTAGGTAGAGTCCTGGGAGAGGTCAAGTCCCCTGCAGAAGCCCAGGCATAGCAAGGAGTCCCCAGCTTAACACTGACCTCTTAAAGGAATTCAGGGCTTAAGACTCAGCCCCTAACAGCTCTGATCCTTAGTCAGAAAGGGGACCAGTCCCGGCAGTGTGGATCCCAAGACATTCACTGGCCAAGACACAGCCAATGAAAGCACTTAACACAAAGTATACATCATGCCGGGCGTGGGGGTGCACACCTTTAAATCCCAGGCAGAGGCAGTTGGATCTCTGTGAATTCAAAGTCAGCCTGGTGTACAGCAAGTTCTAAGCCAGTAGGGGCTACAGGGAGACCCTGTCTCAAAAAGACCAAAAAAACAAAAAAGTGTACATTATGTTCTCACGCAAGACTCTGTACTCAGCCCCTAGGAACCATCGCCTGTCTAGCCAAGGAAAGCTTAGGAGCCCATTTAAGGGGCCTGCTGTGCCACCATGGTACATTATCTGACCAGACAAGAACAGAACTGCCAAGCCAAGTAGGTTCTGGGGAGCAGGGGCTTCCGTTGGTGTTGTCCCTGGGGGTAGAGAGCAGTACTCACCATTCTTCATCAGGACCTTAATCTGGTCAGCCAGTGGCAATGTTCGCAGCTGCGCCATGGACAGGACATTGCTGGGAGCCACAGGCTTGTCTCTGTTGAAAGCAAGGGTGAGGAGTTAAAGGAAGCGAGTGGTCTAGGGAGTGGGGAGGGGGATTAGACCCTTACTCACTTCTCCTCCTCAGGGCTGGGCGGCACAAGCATCATGAGGTATTCACTGTAAGGTCGAGGGGCGGGGAGGGAGAAGTCAGAGGCTCTGTGGACTCTGTTTCACCCACATGTGAACCCAGGGCACAGCCAATCTGAAACCTGGGAATGGTGCAGGCAGGGCCTGGACTCGCCCCGCTGGGTGACAGCACCAAGAAAACAAGGATTACCCTTTCCCAGGCCACCCTCCTAGACCTCTCCAGGGGCAGTGTCCCTCCTTCACCCTTGCCCACTCTCTGGAGATGCCAGTCTCTAAGGGTCCCTCCCCAAACCCCTAGGCACCCCAAGCCAGTCCCACCTGGGTGACTTGACAAGTTCCGTGTTCTCTACCCCACTGGAGCCCTGGCACAGCAGGTACTGGCGCTCATGCTCTGAGCGACTGTCCTGTTGGTGAGGAACAGAGTGGGGCTCAGATACTGCCTGGGCCTCGCCTCCCATGCCTTTTCCCCATCCACTTCTGGCCTCTGCTTCACCTCCCACTCCAGCCAAACACTGCCCTGCTCCAAGGCTAGCCACAACTCTGGATGGACTAGGGATCCATGGTGCTAAGAGGGTACACGAGGTTTTAAAGTCATCCAACAAGCTGCGGAGAATGGGAGAAGCCCCTGCGGCCTGAGCGCTCTGCCCCATCACTTTGGGGAGGGCAGTCCCTATGTTCCACCTCAGGAGCACATTAACAAGGCCTGTGCAACATGGCCTCATCCATCTACTCTCCTCGATTTAAGATCTGGCTGTTCTGGTAACCCAGCCCTAGCACCCTACCTATAATGCAGAAACACTAGCAAAGACTAAAAACAAAGCTACCAAACACCTGCCATGTGCCAGGCTCCATGCTAATGGTGTCCACAGACTAACAAGTCATGCACAAAATAACTATATAGGATTTTTACTATTCCCATTTTATGGCTAAGGAAAGAGGTTCAGAAAGGAGAGGCAATTTGCTCAAGTTCACAGAGGAGTTTCCTGAAAGTGTGACCTTGAGTCTAAGACTCTGACAATACCAATCCCTCCCAGGAAGGTCCCAGCTAACACTCCCTGCAAAGATCTAGGACCACTGGCCCAGGCACTGAGGAGCTAATGTCTAGTTGCTTCCTGATTCAGGGTAGTGTCAGTTTCAAAGCCCTAGAAACTGAATATATTAAAACTCCCCTGGGGCAGGTGGGCCATGAACCTGAGGCACGTGACAGATGGCAGATTTTCCAGTGCAGCCCGAGATGAAGTGTCTGTTTGCAATCAGTATCCATGGTACATGAAAAACTCGTAACTAAACACCAGCCTCATTGCAAGCGTAGCTAGAGGTTTGTTTGCAGAGAGCCCAAAGGGGCAAAACCCCTCAACTAGAACAGGAAGCTGCCATCTTTGATGTCCACTCCCTCAAGCACCTGACCTGCCAAATGGGACTTCCCACAGACTTAATGCTGTCTGTGATATTACCAAGTGGCCCATATAGAAGGCAAAGCTAAAGAGGAGGAAACAAGCCTGGGCCCAGGGACCTTCCCCAGGCCCTGCCCCAATCACCCTCATGTCACAGTACAGTAGTACAGGTGGACCAGGCCCTGCCCCAATCACCCTCATGTCACGGTACAGTAGTACAGGTGGACCAGGCCCTGCCCCAATCACCCTCATGTCACAGTACAGTAGTACAGGTGGACCAGGCCCTGCCCCAATCACCCTCATGTCACAGTACAGTAGTACAGGTGGACCAGGCCCTGCCCCAATCACCCTCATGTCACAGTACAGTAGTACAGGTGGACCAGGCCCTGCCCCAATCACCCTCATGTCACAGTACAGTAGTACAGGTGGACCAGGCCCTGCCCCAATCACCCTCATGTCACAGTACAGTAGTACAGGTGGACCAGGCCCTGCCCCAATCACCCTCATGTCACAGTACAGTAGTACAGGTGGACCAGGCCCTGCCCCAATCACCCTCATGTCACAGTACAGTAGTACAGGTGGACCAGGCCCTGCCCCAATCACCCTCATGTCACAGTACAGTAGTACAGGTGGACCAGGCCCTGCCCCAATCACCCTCATGTCACAGTACAGTAGTACAGGTGGACCAGGCCCTGCCCCAATCACCCTCATGTCACAGTACAGTAGTACAGGTGGACCAGGCCCTGCCCCAATCACCCTCATGTCACAGTACAGTAGTACAGGTGGACCAGGCCCTGCCCCAATCACCCTCATGTCACAGTACAGTAGTACAGGTGGACCAGGCCCTGCCCCAATCACCCTCATGTCACAGTACAGTAGTACAGGTGGACCAGGCCCTGCCCCAATCACCCTCATGTCACAGTACAGTAGTACAGGTGGACCAGGCCCTGCCCCAATCACCCTCATGTCACAGTACAGTAGTACAGGTGGACCAGGCCCTGCCCCAATCACCCTCATGTCACAGTACAGTAGTACAGGTGGACCAGGCCCTGCCCCAATCACCCTCATGTCACAGTACAGTAGTACAGGTGGACCAGGCCCTGCCCCAATCACCCTCATGTCACAGTACAGTAGTACAGGTGGACCAGGCCCTGCCCCAATCACCCTCATGTCACAGTACAGTAGTACAGGTGGACCAGGCCCTGCCCCAATCACCCTCATGTCACAGTACAGTAGTACAGGTGGACCAGGCCCTGCCCCAATCACCCTCATGTCACAGTACAGTAGTACAGGTGGACCAGGCCCTGTCCCAATCACCCTCATGTCACAGTACAGTAGTACAGGTGGACCAGGCCCTGCCCCAATCACCCTCATGTCACAGTACAGTAGTACAGGTGGACCAGGCCCTGCCCCAATCACCCTCATGTCACAGTACAGTAGTACAGGTGGACCAGACCCTGCCCCAATCACCCTCATGTCACGGTACAGTAGTACAGGTGGACCAGACCCTGCCCCAATCACCCTCATGTCACGGTACAGTAGTACAGGTGGACCAGACCCTGCCCCAATCACCCTCATGTCACGGTACAGTAGTACAGGTGGACCAGACCCTGCCCCAATCACCCTCATGTCACGGTACAGTAGTACAGGTGGACCAGACCCTGCCCCAATCACCCTCATGTCACGGTACAGTAGTACAGGTGGACCAGACCCTGCCCCAATCACCCTCATGTCACGGTACAGTAGTGCAGGTGGACCAGACCCTGCCCCAATCACCCTCATGTCACAGTACAGTAGTGCAGGTGGACCAGACCCTGCCCCAATCACCCTCATGTCACAGTACAGTAGTGCAGGTGGACCAGACCCTGCCCCAATCACCCTCATGTCACAGTACAGTAGTACAGGGGGGCCAGGCCCTGCCCTAATCACCCTTATGTCACAGTACAGTAGTACAGGTGGTCCAGACCCTGCCCCAATCACCCTCATGTCGCGGTACAGTAGTGCAGGTGGACCATACCCTGCCCCAATCACCCTCATGTCACAGTACAGTAGTGCAGGTGGACCAGACCCTGCCCCAATCACCCTCATGTCACAGTACAGTATTACAGGGGGGCCAGGCCCTGCCCCAATCACCCTCATGTCACAGTACAGTAGTACAGGGGGGCCAGGCCCTGCCCTAATCACCCTTATATCACAATACAGTAGTACAGGGGGGCCAGGCCCTGCCCTAATCACCCTTATATCACAGTACAGTAGTGCAGGTGGACCAGACCCTGCCCCAATCACCCTCATGTCACAGTACAGTAGTACAGGGGGGCCAGGCCCTGCACTAATCACCCTCATGTGACAGTACAGTAGTACAGCGGGGCCAGGCCCTGCACTAATCACCCTTATATCACAGTACAGTAGTGCAGGTGGACTAGGCCCTGCCACGCTCACCCTCATGCCACAGTAGTGCAGGTGGACCCAGGGCTCCTCCGCATGCTTCTTCTGCAAGAACTCATAGGACTGCACCCGGCGCTGGCGGGCCTGCTCTGACTCTGGCCGGGAGAACCGCACCTGTGGAGGAGGGGAGCTATAGCCCAGGTCTCTGGCTCCTGAAGCCATTCCCAGACCTGAGACTCTCACATCACAGCATTTGCGCCCCAGTTCTCTCTTTGCCTTTGACATTCAGCTCCATGCATCTCTCATCCTGTCTGGGAGCTGTCAATACAAGCTGGGAGCAGTGTTTTCCTCTTCTCTGTCCCAGCTAAGGATCTCTAGCTGGTCTAGAGAGAACCATGGTGTCAAGAGGGTATGGGAAGTTTTTCAAGTCATCCAAGAAGGTGCGGAGAATAGGACAAGTGCCCTCATCCTGTCTGGGAGCTGTGACAGCCTAAGCTCTCTGCCACATCTGATGACTTCTGGGGAGGACAGTGAACTCAGATGTACAGACTCCATATCTTGTCACTCTGTGTGCCAACTGCAGCACTATTGTGCAGCTTTCAACACTGTGAACCACATAAATAGCTTTATAAACCCTGAGTGGAAGGTAATAGCTTCTAAATCCTTTTCAAAATCAACCCATTTGCCCTCACCTCAGAGCAGAATCACATAATAACACTGGACTTAGTGAGCCTACATATGTATGTGTTCACTGGAGATCCTGGGCCACAGCTTCCTGTCTCCAGGCAATTCCAGCCACACCCCAGAATCCCAGCTCTTACATATAACAAAGCTGTCCTGTTTACAAGGAGCCAGGTTGGACAAGGGGCAGGTTACTCCTTCTAGGCAGCAGAGAGGGCAAAAAAGCTCACTCTGTGCCCGCTCCTCCCTAGCACGGAGAAGTCTGTTCTGCTCAGACCTAACACCTCTTGCTGTCTTTTGCCACCCAGGCTGCCCCCTACCCAGGGCCAGAGCTCACCGTGATCTGCTTAACATCTTCTTCTGCCTCATCCTGCGAAGAGTCCCCAGCTGCAAAAGCAAGTCAGCACTGCAGCCTCCACTGGGGTTGCTCAGCCGGTCCCAACTCAACCCCACCCTCAGGAAGGCCAAGGGGGCAGGGAGTGGACTTTCTGCAGGCAGATCCAGGTAGCTGCAGACACTGGTAGTCTCAATTGGGGCAGTTTAACCCTTAGGTGGTGTTTGGCGATGTGTAGAGACATTTTTAGTTGTCCCAAATGTGGGATCAGGTTAGAGGATACTGGCATAGTAGGTAGAGGCCTGGAACACAGGTAAGCATCCTGTAATCTAGCCTCTTTATTACTTTTTCCTGCACCCAAGCTGGCCCACCCAGACTGCAGACTGTCAGCAGGCTCACCATCGTTGGCTGCCTCCCTCTCCCGGTGCTTGGCATCTGCCTTATCCAGGTAGGAGAAGCTGGGCCGTAGTTGTAGGATGCCATGTAAAGGTGTCAGGTGGAGTTCGCCTGGCAAAAGAAAAAGGGTTTAAACCTGCCTCTACGAGCGGAGGCTGACATGCCCAGCTTGGCTCAAAGGCCTGTATTATACCCACCACCAAAGCAACTTCAACCCTGCTCCAGCCAATCAAGTCTCAGGAGCACCAGGCCTGGACCCTACTCCCAACTCTACCTGGTCCTGCCAAGACCCAGCAAGCACAGCCCAGACCAGAAGCCTGATTCTTTTGCTAAGAGCCATTTCCTTGAGACCTGCCTCCCAACCTGTGCCCAGCACTCACAGTGCTCCCAGTCGGCCTCCTCTCCTTACCTCTACTGCTCCTTCCAGGCACAACGGGCATCTTGCCACCCACCTTGCCTCCTGGCTTCTGCCAGGCTGCTATTGCCACCTCCCACCCAGGTTTCTTTTCCCTCTCATCCTCTGTTCTTCCCATCAATAGTCCACCTAGCTCATTTAGGAAATCTGCTAGTACAAATGTAGCTCTAGGAGTGCCTCTGCTTGACCCTAAGAGAGCAGAGTCTGTCTCTATCCAGGACCTCCTTACAGTCCTGGCTGAAAGAAACGTAACTTCCAAGAGCAACAGCCTTGAGATGTGGTTCAGAATACAACGCTGCCTATAATTCTACTTTTTAAAAATGTATTAGTGTATGAGTGTTTTACCTGCATGTGTATAAGTGCACCTTTATGGCCAATGCCCAAGGAGGCTAGAAAAGGGTGTCTCATCCCCTGGAACTTGAGTTATGGATGGTTGTGAGCCACCATGTGGGTGCTGGGAGGTGAACCCAGGTCCCTTACATGAGCAGCCAGTGCTCTGAACTACTGAACCATCTCTCTAGCTCCAGGACACTATTTTTTATTCTGTTTCCTCTGTGCTCAGATTCTTGCCATTAACTGCTTTGAAAACTCTAAATGCTGAACTGAATTAAGCACCTTCAACTCATGACCAGAATTAAGCTCTGACACACAACAGAAACATACAACTCAATTGTACATTAACATATTCTTCCAGAGTTGTGCAACCAGCACTACTCTCAATTTTGACACATTTTCATCACTCAAAAACAAACAAAAAAAAAAAAACCAAAAAAAAAACTTCCCTTTGTTCCTAGAAACCAACTGATTTTGTGTCTCTACAGATCTGCTTATCTTAAACATTTCATACAAATGGAATCATGTACTGTGATGGTTAGATTTGTCAGTTTGGTACAATCTAGAAATACCCGGGAAGGAGTCTCAAGAAGGAGTCTCAAAAAGGATTTTTCTGGATTAGGCTAGCTTGTGGGCATTTCTGTGGGGGACGACCTTGATTAATGGGAAGACCTGCCCCCTGTGGGGGGCACCATTTCATGGAGGGGATCCTGGACTGGAGTGGAGAAAGGAAGTCAAGGCCCAGCATGCATGCATGCATTGCTGGCTCTTGGCGGTGGATGTGACTAGCTTGATCAAGTTACTGCTGCCCTGACTTTCCTAACCTGGAATTGTGAGTCAAGTAAACCTTTCTCCCTTAAATTGCTTTTGTCAAGGCATTTTATCACAACAGGAAAGTAAACTAAGGCGTGTGGCAGTACAGTCTTCTGAGCCTGGCTTCTTCCCTGGGTTTTGCAAGGCTCGTCCATGTCACTCCCCTGGTCGGTTGACGCTACTGGGTGAATATGCCCTGTTTGTTTCATGTGATCACCAGATGGGCCCTGGGTTGCTTCCACTCTTTGGCTCTCATGAATAAAGACCCTATGAACATCTGTGTCCAAGGCTTTACATGGATATGTTTTCATTTGTCCTAAGCAGACTGCGTGGGAATAAGATCACTGAGTTCTGAGTACCCTATACTTAAAAGACAAAATTCTGCTGCCTGTCCTCAGAGTTATGTTGTATGTGTGCATCTGTGTCTCAGGAGCAAACTGAGCCTGAAGCCCAAACCTTATCAAGTTGGGAGTGTTCAACAAAACCCAAGGTGTACCTTGCAGTGTCCTGACTCGAGTTTATCATTTCCACACTGCCTGGATCTCACAGGGTTTAGTGATCAGTGGAGGCTGGGGAGACCTAGTCTAAGTGAGATCCCAAGGCTCAGCACATTCTGCACCCTCCCCTGGGACACCCAGCCCTGGGTACCTTGCCTGTAGAGTGCAGCTGCATAACGAGATGTGTTAGTGGTGGTCTGGGAGGAGCAGAAGGTCTGCTTGTCCATCAGCTTCCTGTGTGCACAACGAGAACTAGTGTCAAGGGGAAGAAAGCTCCAGAGCAGGCTTGCTGGGCCCAGTCTACGCCACCTGACACCTTCCAAGATGTACTGCACAAGCCAGGCCCCACGGGGTGAGAAAACCCACAGCCTTGTCCATGGACCAAGAGATGAGTGGTGGGTAGGACCTCCAGAGGCCAGTGTCCCCGTAGCCCAGAAGAACCTGGCAGGAGGAAAGGACCCAAAATAGTCCCTATCACAGGCAGGGACATGACATGGACAAGGAGTCCAGTGATGGGGCAGAAGGACTCTTCTGGGGGCTGGGGACTCACGAGGAGTATGTGCTGGTCTCGTCCGCACATGTCCCATCCACATTCAATGCGATCTGCTCCCCTTTGCTGCGGCAGTAGTTGGGATTCAGGGTGTCAATGGCCATCTCAAGCTCTACCTGGAGGCATGAAACACAGCTCAGCTAGGAGGACATCATGGCAATGCTCCCAAGGGACACTCCCAACCAGGTCCCTACCCAGAAGACTGACCCATGCGCCTTTCCATAGGCCCCTGGGCTTCAGTCCACACTAGAAGTCACCAAAGAAATTCCAAATGAAGTACAGTGGTAGAGATACAGTCTCACCTGACCATCCTTATACCCCCTAAAATCAAGATGTCATCTCCATCTGCACTTGAACTAGTAGTCCTGAAACAGCATTTCCCCCATGACCTCAAAGAGTGAGAGCCATGGCACCCCACAGGTGGGCATCTACCTCAGCTTTTTCTCCTGTTCTCCCTATCCCATATGGGTACAGGAGCTGCTTCTCTCTGGCCTTACTCACCTTGAACATGGGCAGCAGGCTTCTGCCCAGCCCACTCTCCAACTCACCTGAGCCTTCTCCTGCCCGGCACTGCCTCTCCCTCCTGGGAACACCTTCCTTCCTTGGCTCTCAGGACTGCTATTCTCCTAATCTTTCTATTGATCCTTCCCTGGGCTTCCAGTCCCCCAAGCACCTGCCTCCTTTCCTCCATCAGCCCCCATCTACCCTCTGGACCCCACTTTCATCATGGAGTACAGCCCCACCTTCTGCTGCTTGGGCTTGATCTTGGCTGAGAGATGTGGAATGTCATCGTAGGTCATCGAGGCTGGACGCACAGGGTACTAGGACAGAAGACAGCCATCAGTCACTCTGTCCATCCTGAACTGAGCTGGGCTTCAAGGGCTCCAGGCTTCAGGACCACTAGGCCATCCCCACCCCCACTCCCACCCCTATTCCCATCCGACACCAGAGCACCCAGGTCCCTGATCTGCCCTATACTGGGGCTCCCCTGAGCCTCCACCTGCAATTCCTTTCACAGCAGCTCCTCCTAGCCTCCTTCCGCAGGGCGGCTTTAAGATGTCTTTGACTTTCAAGGGCATGCCTGAGCCTCAGGATGTCAAACTGACACCGTGACACTCTAGATGCAGTATGGGCACAAGGACACAGTTACTTTGTAGGTCACTGAGGTGAAAAATTAAATAAGAGGAGACCAAGACAGAAAAACAAGTCTGGCATAGGGCCATGGGAGGCTGACCTGGCCAGTGGACATGGGAACTTACAGTCCTATTCTCTCAGCAACACGCCTGCACTTCCCGCAATGCCCTCTGCACCCTGTATCAGGTTACCTTTACGGCTTGTATATACCTAGGGCTTTCTCTGAGCACACAGCACCTTTCCTTATGAGTCCTTACACTTTCTCTTTCCCCTCCCCTCAACTCAGGCTATCACTATCTAGCTTCCAACAGTCTCTGCAGTGTGCTCAACAAAGCATGGCAGCCTGGGGCCTGAGCTCAACCTTCAGCTCAGCCACATTTCAGCCTAGGAAGTAGTCACTTCCTTAAAGCTACCCAATAGCAACACTGGCTCCTCCCTGCTTTTGGCTGGGTTAGGGTAGCTTTGTGGGGAAGAGCCTGGAATACAGATACGCTGGGCAGAGCCCTTAGCAGAGCCAGCACTGAGTGGGACAGGCCCTCTCACAACAGCTCAGAGGGGCCCAGAGCTGAGCTCACCCAATCTGAGCTGAGGGCTGTAGTCCTGACTCTGCCACTTGCTACTGTTTTCCCTCCCAGTGCTGCCATGAGACAAGGCAGATGGTACAGGCTGCAGCACAGAGCCTGCCTCGGTGGGCCCACATGGAGCCACTATCAATGACTGCAGTCAATCAAGGATGCACGTGGATCCTGGGGCATGAATGTCAGCATCTTCTCTGTACAGGCATGGAGCCTGCTGCTGCCCTTACCACCTGCCCTAGGCCTGAAGAGCTCATGAGCCTCAGTGTCTCATTCTCTCATGTGCAAGACAGGAACAAAATGCTTCTGATAACCACCTTATTGAGAAAATAAAATGGTGCAAAACAGCCAAACAGGTCCTCAAAAAGTTAAATGCGGGGCTGGAGAGATAGCCTAGCGTTTAAGAGCACCGACTGCTCTTGCAGAGGACCCGGGTTCGATCCCCGGCACCCACATGGTGGCTAAGAACCGTCTGTAACTCCAATTCCAGGAGAACTCCAGTTCCAGGGGAATCCGAGACCCTCTTCTGAGGGTGCACAAACCTGCATGCAGACAGTACATTCATACACATACAAAAAATAAAAATTAAAATTAAAAAAAAAAAAGTTCAATGCAGTTTGACCATATGATGAGCCATTCCACTCATAAGTATACATCCAAGAGAGATGAAAACACAGGTCCACACTAAAACATGTACACATGGAAAAGATGTTCATAGAAAGTTACTCGGGAGAGCCACAAAGCACAAATAACCCAATCCCCATCAATTGTGGAATGGACAAATAAACTATACTATAGCCACAATGGCTGTTTGTATGTGTACAGGTGTGTGTGTATGTGTTGATCAGACAGAGAATGAGGGATGTCATTCCTCAGGCACCACCCACCGTCTTTTGAGACACGGTGAGCCTGAGTTCACAAAGTAGGCTGGGCTGGTCCTGCAGTGAGCCTGAGAGGCCCACCCGTCTCTGCCTCCCCAACACTGGCATCACAAGTGCACACCACCACACCTGACTTTTTTACATGGATTCTAGGGATCAAACTTAGGTCTTCAAATTTGCACAGCAAGCACTTGACTGACTGAACCATCGCCCCAGCCCCAACATGGATATTCTTTTTATTTTATTTATTTTTGAATGTGTATGAATGTACTGTCTGCATGCAGGTCTGTGCCCCCATGTCATGCAATGCCACAGAGGTCAGAAGAGGGTCTCGGATTCCCCTGGAACTGGAGTTCTCCTGGAATTGGAGTTACAGGCGGTTCTCAGCCGCCATGTGGGTGCTGGGGATCGAACCCGGGTCCTCTGCAAGAGCAGTCAGTGCTCCCAACCGCCAGGCCATCTCTCCAGCCCCCAACATGGATATTCTTTACCCATAAATATGAAACACTGGTGCGATGAGGTTGCGCATAGCTTTAATCCCAGCACGAAGAGGAGGAAGCGGGTGGATCTCTGACATTGTGAGACCCTGTCTCAAAAAGACAAAAATAAAAACCACAGATCCAAGTTACAACATGGGTAAGCCCTACAGGAATGAAGCCAGTAAGAAAGGCCACACATGCTGTTCCATCTACATGAGAGTTCCAGAAGAGGCAACTCCATAGAAACACAGGTAATGGTTGCCTAGGTGCTGAAAGTAGGAATTGGGGTTGAAGGTGAGGCCTGACTAAACAAATACAGGGTTTCTTCTGGAGGGACAAAAAAGTACTGAAAGAAATTACAGTGCTGGCTACACAGCCTCCTGAATAGGCTAAAAGCTACTCCATGATTCACCGAAATGTGGGGATGGGACGGTGTGTGAGCTGTATCTCAGTAAAGCTTGGAAGACTATCACAACTACCACCACAGGGTTATTATGGGATTGAGTTAACCTATGAAAATAGTGGGGGTTGGCTGGGCGTGGTGGTGCATGCCTTTAATCCTAGCACTTGGGAGGCAGAGGCAGGCAGATCTCTGTGAGTTCAAAGCTAGCCTGGTCTACAGAGTGAGTTCCAGGATAGCTGGGGCTACAGGAAGACCCTGTCTCAAAAAGACCAAAAAAAAAAAAAAGAAAGAAAATAGTGGGGGCTGGAGAGATGGCCTAGCAGTTAAGAGCACCGACTGCTCTTGCAGAAGACTTGGGTTCGATCCCCAGCACCCACATGGCAGCTGAGAACCATCTTTAACTCCAGTTTCAAGGGACTCAGAAACCCTCTTCTGACCTCCGAGGCATTGCATGACACAGGTGCAAAGACCTGCATGCAGACAGTACATTCATACACATAAGAAAAAAAATAACGCCGGGTGTGGTGGCACACACCTTTAATCCTAGCACTTGGGAGGCAGAGGCAAGCGGATCTTTGTGAGTTCAAGGCCATCCTGGTCTACGGAGTATGTTCCAGGACAGCTGGGGCTACAGGGAGACCCTGTCTCGAAAAGACAAAAATAAATAAATAAATTAATTAATTAATTAATTAATTAAAAAGATATTTAGAAAATAGTACTGGTATGCAGCAGATGCACAATACTTGTTAGCTACACAGGGAAAAGCAGTGCAGGGTAAGGAATCTGGGTACACAGGTGGCAGGCCCAAAGCCTGTTCATGGCCCAACCTCCATAACAGCAGGAGTGGTCACTAATTCTTCCCCAGGCAGTGGCCTAAGCATTCATCTGATCCTCATAGCACCCCCCCACACCTGTCCCTTGCAGGCATTTTGACTACCATCGCTTTGCAAAAAAAAAAAAAAAATGAGGCAAAGAGAAATGAGGAATTTGCTCAAGGGCTGGAAGTGGAGTCTGGCAGAGCTGGGCAGATCTTGATCTGCCATCGTGGCCAGCTCAGCTCTGCTGCAGCTCGCTCTGCCTCCCATGCGTTGCCTTCTCTCCCATTTCAGAGAAAAGACTCACTAACCCAACCTTACCAGAGAAAAGAGCTACTAAGGACACTGCAGGCTGAGAGCACCCATGCCTTCTGCCCAGCTCCAATACTCACTCAACACTGGCTTCCCCTTTATCTCCGAGTCACCATTACCTGAAACAGGTACAGCTTCTCCGCCAGACTTTTAGCCAAGTACACGTCAATCTGGGAACAAGGGAAAAGACTTAGCCAGGACACCTAGCCCATTCAGTTAGTGGCAGTGGCTCACAGTGGTAGCTTGGGTAGAGGAAATAACTTGGCTCGTGCTAAGGACAGAGGCAATCAGGCCAGGCCTTCAAGTTGGCCATATCCAAGTCTCCCTCCCGAGATCTCCCAGGGGACTGGGACCAACACCAGAACTCACTTTACCCCCATCCAAGATCACTGTAACTTGGGAAGAACACACCTTCCCCGGGAAGCCTCCTAGAACAGG
The DNA here is from genome assembly GCA_009823505.1 of Rhizomys pruinosus. Taxonomy (NCBI): domain Eukaryota; kingdom Metazoa; phylum Chordata; class Mammalia; order Rodentia; family Spalacidae; genus Rhizomys; species Rhizomys pruinosus. Next base: position 123,394 of record VZQC01014834.1, read on the forward strand.
GAGAAGTGCTTTCTGAGAGAGAAGAAGGGGAGGCTTCCCCTGCCTGCCTGTTACCCCTCTGTGCCTTCTCCTACCTTACCTCTCCTGGACTGGCTGTTTTAAAGTGGTCTGCAAGGCCTGTGTAACCTACCTGTCTTCTCTTCTTTCTTCCTAGCACAGACTACCCTATCCTGTTCAAGAGTAAGAGTTTGCTTCCTGCTTCCCAGCTCTGCATATGAATGATGTTCCTCCTTGCCACTGGACTCTGCACATAGTCTTTCTTCCTGGAATGTCCTTCACACAAGCCCCTGACAACTCATTCATCTTACAGACTCAGCCAAATCACCACTTGAGCAAAAGCTCACAAGGCTACAAAGGAGGCTCCCTCTGTGCTGTCACTAATCAGCCCCTGTGGCAGTGTAGCTAAGCTGAAGTGCACTTAAATAACTCAAATCTAAAAAACATAATGAGTAGCATCTCCCAAACAAAGGAAAACCACTCTGCCTATCTAGGGATGGTCTCTAGGCCCTTCAGCCTCAGGCTGGGCTCCAGACTCACCCAGGGAAGCCGGGGCAGATAAAGTCACTTTTTGCCTGTTGTCCTCCACAAGTATGGGACTTGGCTGAAAGGGCTCTGAAGGGTAAGTTTCTCTTTATGCATACAGCCTGGAACCTGTCTCTCCCTAGTCTTCATCCCGAGACTCCAATCTCAGCCTAGTCATAGTCCCACCCATATCCTAGAAGCTGCCGAATGAGAGTCTGGTAAATCCAGGAACATCGGTTCAATGGCAGGCCCTCGAGCTAGCTTTACAGACACTGGTATACAGGCAAAGAGCAATGGAGGTGAAGTGCAGGGGTGTGAGGGGAAGCCTCCGAGATCAGGGGCTGGTAGATCACGGCCACCTATGAAGGGAAAAGTTGACCACACAGGTGCCTGAGGCACAGCAGAAAGAACAGCAAGGTCTAGGGTCCCTAGATCATCAATAGGTCCCAGACTACCCTACTGACACATAGAGGAGACTTGGTCCTGTTAGCCTGTGGCCCAGCAAAGGGTGGACAGCAGCAGGTACCTCCTGTACGACTGGGTCATCTTCTTCATTGGCCATACTAGGGAGAGCCAGCCACAGTCCTCAACTTGACCTGCAAAGAAAGCAAGAGACCTGGATGATCAGTAAGCCATTCAAGGCCGGGCGTGGTGGCGCACACATTTAATCCCAGCACTCGGGAGGCAGAGGCAGGGACCTCTCTGTGAGTTCCAGGCCAGCTGGGGCAACTCCTCCACTGGGGCTGTGCAGAAAGCAGAAGCCCAAGATGACACACAACCTTTCTGTGTCTGTAGGATGGCAGCAGTATGGAGGGAGAAAAACACAAGGAGACATGCCAACCCTACTTCTGAGGAAAACAACCACCCAGTTTACAGGTTTCTTTTTTTTCTTTATTTTTATTTTATGTGTACTAGTGTTCCGCCTGCAGAGAGCAAAAGAGGGTGTCAGACCTCCTGACACTGGAGTTTCAGATGGTTGTCAACTGCACATGAGGTCCTCTGCAAGAGCAGCCAGCACCTCAACTACTGAGCCATCTCTCCAGCCCCTTATAGGTTTCTTGACCATTCACAAAGAATGCCCAGCCAGGCCTCAGGAGGAAAGCTGGTGATCCACAGACACAGCTGAAAGACTGGAGACCTGAGGGTCCCACAAAAATAACAAAGAACCAGCTTTGGAGGAGACCGACTCTCATCCTAAATTCGTTTGCCAACTCTTCTGTGCTTTGGTGTCAAAATGACCTTCGGGGGCTGAGGAGATGGCCTAGTGGTTGAGAGCGCCAACTGCTCTTGCAGAGGACCTGGGTTAGATCCCCAGCACCCACATGGTGGCTGAGAACCGTCTTTAACTCCAGTTCCAGGGGAATCTAACGCCCTCTTCTGACCTCCAAGGCATTGTATGACACGGGTGCACAAACCTACATGTAGACAGTACATTCATACACATAAAAAAATAAAAATTTTTAAAAATAAAAAAAGCACATTTTATTTAAAAAAAAAAAAAAGACCTTTGTCCTATCCTTTTCTCTCAGATATCTGAGTCCACAAGCCTCTGAGAAGCTTGAATCAGAGACTGAATTCAGAGCTAGGTTACAGGTGTTTATCCAAAATCACACAACAGCAAGATGACTACTAGACTTCAAATCTAGGTCTTGGTTGCTGCTGTGAGTGGGGGAGTTCAGTGCCAGGAGGCTGCTATTCTGCCCTAGCCTGGCTATCGGGGAGGGTGAGGTGCCCTCTCAGCTTCAGGACAGAGGCTCCTCCCTCTGGAGGCCACACTTGATTAGGTTACTGCAAAAGCTGTCACCTCCCTTCAGGCCAGGATCCAATTCACTGGCTTTCAGCTTTCGGCTTATGACCTGCAGTAAGGAATTCTTTTCTTGCCAGTGACCCAGAACATATGCATGATGTCAAATCTGAGGCAGCACTTCATGTAGCATGACTTATATGTCATGCAGTGATGCTTGCTATCCTTGCTCATGCAAAATTAAAATGCTAGTGGCAATCCCCCCCGTGCTGATTGTTCTTCAATCCCTAATAAATTTTACCTGCAATCTTTACTGAATGATCCAACAAGCTTTTTGAGTTGGGTGCACCAGCCCACACCTGTGGGCTAGTGCTGGGGAAGCTGAGGCAGAAATTTGAGGCCATTTTGAGCTATTACACTGCAAAACTATCTCAAAAAAAAGCAAAAAGCAAGCCAAAGGCTTCCGTCAGCCGCTCCCCCATCTCCAAGTCTCCCAGTGACTGCCAAGACGCGTTGTCGTGACAGCATACAGCACCCCCTGCTTCTCCAAACCCTTTAACTACCCCAATAAAACAAAATCCAAATTCCTTTCCATGGCCCCTAAGGCCCACAGGACAGCACCCTTTTCTCCCCCACTCCTAGTGACAGTTGCTGGGCCTCCGACAGCCCCAAACCCTAGCCTCTAAGGGACCTGGCACAACAACTCTTTGCCCCAGGGGATTTCCTGGGGGCTCCATTTCACTAGAGGTAACCACTGGTACCCCCTCCAGGACTAGACAGGTTCCCTTAATAACTGCACAGCTTCTCTGGATCACTTTCAGTCACTCACATAACCCTGATATATTTCTTGACTAGTTCTGACGTGGAACTCCCATGTCTCTAGATGTTAGCTGCCTTCTGCACTAGACTTTAAACTAGACATGAAGGCTTCTCAATGCTTCAGATTCCTCAACAGTGAAGTGGGGATAATTATTACACTTCACCAAGTTGTTATGGGATTGCTACATCTTAAAAAATATTCACTGCTTTTCTCTATTCCTAACAGCACCAGGCATCAATGTAGCGCGCGCACACACACACAAATTATACTTCATCTTCTCATTAGCTGTGTAAATCAAAATTTAGCATGCCTAATTTAGAAATGATGAAACAGGTTCAGAGACTAATTTGCCCAAGGTCACAGCACCATTGAAAAATCCAGGTCTATCTGATGTCAAAGAACGTTGATTTTATTCTTAGCCACCATGCAGCACATCTTCTTGATAAAAGGCAGTATGGTATAGTGGGTAAGAGGTTGGACTTCCATGCGCAACCGTACAGGTTCAAACCTCACCTCTACTACTTGCCAGATGACTACCGAAACAAATTCCACAACCCTGGGCCCTTTCCTATTTTCATCCCTAAACCGGGAATAATACAAACACTGGCTTCCACAGGACTTCAAGGGAGACGGAAAAGAAATAAATGGAACCTATAGGAAGGATTGTTACTACGTGGCAACATGTTTTCTTCCAATGTAAGACAGGATCAGACAGAAATGAAGGAGGTTGCAGGAAGGGAGCGTCAACCTATTTCACCCTCTTAGACCTGCTAAATTCCTCATTCCTATTTCACAGATGAGGCATGGGGTCTTATCCTTTCGTCTCCAAGCCCCACGAGTGTGGGGCTGACAAGCCAGAACGACCGCGTTTTTGCACTGACCCCCTCGCCCCCCCCCGTGGATGTGCAGTCGGGGGCGTCCCCACAACACCCGCTGGCTCTCCACAGGCACCGGCCAATGAATGAGGTGCCCAGGGCTTGGCCCAGCTGGGCTAGGGCAGCACCCGGCGGCCGCCCGGGCATGCAGTGCCTCTTGCCGCCTCGCGGGTGGGTGCTCGGCCCCTTCCCACGCCCCCCGCGGGCCGCCACGCACAGGTGCGGATCCGGTGCGAGCCCGGGCGGGGCAGGGTGACCGCGGCCTGAGTCAGCGCCGGGCCCGCGGCCTCCCCGATGCGCAGCCCGGCCGAAAGGCCGGGAACCAGGCGGCCAGGTCCCGGGGCGCTGCCAGTGCTCCCCACCCGGGTCCGGGAGGCCGCCGGCCCCTCGGCACGCAGCGGCGCGGGCCTCCCCGGCCTACTCGGCAGCACGGCCCCGGTCCTCAGCGCGAATGCGGCGGCTGCGGCCCGAGCCCCGGGGTCGCCGAGTCAGGACCCACCTCTCCGCCGGGGCCGCACGCGGGCGGCGGGCAACGGCCCAGGAACCCGCAGGCTGTAGAGACGCCGGAGGCCGGATCTCCTATCAGGCAGCGGCCATGTTGCTGCTGGAGAAACTCCGCGGACACGTGGGGGGAGCAGGCCGGCCCTCGCGCTTCCTCTTACCCACAATGCCCCGCCCCGGCGCGCGAGGCCCGCCCCTAGCCTAGCCATTCAAGGTGCAGAGAACGCAAACCGACGGCAGGAGTCGCTGCCGCGGACGCAAAAACGGAACAGAGCGAGAAGCTGTAGCGATAAAAAGTTATTAGCCTTGGCAGCGGTGGGATTCGAACCCACGCCCCCGAAGAGACTGGAGCCTTAATCCAGCGCCTTAGACCGCTCGGCCACGCTACCCAGATATCTGTAAGGCTTTCTAAGAAGCTACTTAATGCTTTTACAAACAATTCTCTTGATTTTTAAAGTGCTTCTTCATTGGATTTATGTTTTTTCTAATCCTGATATATACTACTGCAATAATATTATAAAAATGCCCATGCTTTAAATAAAATATTTACTCCATATTTAATTCCAGGCTTATTCCAAACAGATTTGGGGGGGTGAGAAAAAAAAAAAACAGTTTTAGGAATTTGTATTCTGAGTCAGTGGGTTAACAAGACTGATTAACGCATGAATGATCCACATGACCCGGATTAGGTATCCCGCGAGATTGATCCTAGCAGTAACTGGTACCCAGGCTCTGATAGCTGAACCAGATAGCCGATCTTCACAGTTCTAAGAAATTTCATGTTTAAAATTTTAATTACACAAACACCAAAACTTTGCAAATAAATTCTTTGACCTTTGATCAATGCTACTTTCCTCTGCAGAAGATCTTTTGCTGTCAGTTTCTATGGATATATATGTCCATGGAAAATTTTGTTTTTACTCTGTATGGATTGGTATAAAACATTTATTAAGTTACAAATAATATAGCCTCTGTATGGGCTACTACATAAATATTTATTAAGATATAAATAATATAACCTCTGTATGAGCTAGTATATATTTGTTAAGAAACAAATTAATGCTGGGTGTGGTGGTGCACGCCTTTAAACCCAGCACTCAGGAGGGAGAGGCAGGTAGCTCTCTGTGAGTTCAAGGCCAGCCCTGGTCTACAGAGTGAGCTCCAGGCCAGCTGGGACTAAAGGGAGACCCTGTCTCAAACAAACAAACAAAATACAAATTAATATAGTTATGCATCTGAATTTTTATCACTCTTTTACTTGCTTTTTTATTTTACTTTTTAAATTTTTTTTATTTTTTTATTTATTTATTTATTTATTTATTTATTTATTTATTTATTTATGTGTATAAGTGTACTGTCTGCATGTACGTTGGTGCACCCGTGTCGTGCAATGCCGCGAAGGTCAGAAGAGGGTGTCAGATTCCCCTGGAACTGGAGTTAAAGACGGTTCTCAGCCACCATGTGGGTGCTGGGAATCAAACCCTGGTCCTGTGGAAGAGCAGTTAGCTCTCTTAACCGCTGAGCCATCTCTCCAGCCCCCTACTTTTAAAAAATTTTTATCTATGCATGCTAATAGATACAAACAAAAATTTTAATTTTATTTATTTATTTATTTATTTATTTATGGAGGTGGCATGCTGTGACAGGACAACTTTCCACTATGTGGGTTCTGTCCTGAGGATAGAACTCAGATCATCAGACTTGGTAGCAAGTGCCTTTACCCACTGAGCCATCTCACCAGCCCCAAAGTATTTTAAAAAAGACTGAAAAAATTACAAATGAAAAAGTAATCATTATATTTGCACCACCTGGAATGAAACTCATTACTACACATACATGTATACACACACACACACACACACATACACATATATATATATATGTATATATATATATATATATATTTATATATATTCACACATACACACATATATCCATGTACTTGTTGTAGTCAGGGACTCAAGTAGCCCAGGCAGGCTTTCAACTTACTATGAAGCTAAGGATGATGTTGAATTCCTTATCCTCAAGTGCTGAGATTACAGGCTTGCACTTAGCTAGTTACTGTTAATATTATGGCATTTTTTTTTTCTTATAATTCTTCTCCTGTGTATAGCTGGATGTGGTGGCACATGCCTTTAATCCTAGCACTGGGGAGGCAGAGGCAGGTAGTTCTCTGTGAATTCAAGACCAGCTTAGTCTACATAGTGTAGCCAGGTGGGGGTACAGGGAGACCCTGTCTCAAAAAGACCAAAAAATAAAAATAATTCTTCTTCTATGTGTATAATTTTGGGGTTTTTGTTTGGGGCAGGGTTTTTTGAGATAGGGTCTCCCTGTAGCCCCAGCTGGCCAGGAACTAGCTATGTAGACTAGGCTGGACTTGAACTCAGAGATCTGCCTACCTCTGCCTCTGCCTCTGGAATGCTGGGATTAAAGGAGTGCACCACAATGCCTAGCTCTATGTATATAGTTTTTATTAAAAGTTACAAAGCCAGTTATGGTGGTGAACACCTTTCATCTCAGCAGGAAGCAGAGGCAGGCAGATCTCTGTGAGTAAAAGGCCAGCCTCATCTCCATAGTGAGTAAATTACAAAGGTAAGGCCTTTGAGATGGCCTGAGGACCTGAGTTTAATCCCTGGAATCCACATGGAATGAGAGAACTAACTCTTAGAGGTCTCCCTGTGGCCTCTACATGTGTTCTACTGCATACATATACATAAAATAAAATGAATACATGTAAAAAAATGTTTTTGAGTTACATAGGTAGAGATAGAAATATACCCATTAAAATTTTTACTTAAGGGGGCTGGAGAGATGGCTGAGAGGTTAAAAGCACCGGAGTTCGATTTCCAGCAGCCACATGGTGGCTAACAAGTTCCAGGGGATCCAATACCACCTTCTGACTCTGTAGGCATCAAATGACACGGGAGCACCTACACATATGCAGGCAGCACATTCATACACATAAAATAATAAATAAAATATTTTTTACAATTTTAGTTTAAATATGGGCTAGGCTGGCATGGTGGCACACACCTTTATTCCCAACACCCAAGAGGCAGAAGCAGGTGGACCTTTGCAAGTTTCTTGGGACTTACAAAGTGTAGGTGACCCCAAAGCTGCCACACCAGAAAGTCTTGAGCTGCCATGGATGGTGGTTTCCCCACAGCTGCACAGATGTTCCTCCATCAACCTCTTCTAGCACACACACTCCAGCATATGCACCCATACCCAGAGGGCAGTTAAGGCAAAATTCAAACAAATGTTGGAAGGAGAGGCTAGAATCTCTGGGAAGGGTCCAGTGACCCTCTGCAACCCCTTCTTTTCTGAGAGAATAGGCAATAATCAATAAGCCCTTGTAAGAAATAAAATCTCTTTTTAAAAATATTTTATTACTTTTTTTTTATGTGTGTATGAGTGGTACTGTCTGCATGTAGATTGGTACAAAGCCTCAGTGGTCAGAAGGTGTTGGATTCCCCTGGAACTGGAGTTAAGACGGTTCTTAGCTGCCATGTGGGGGCTGGGAATCGAACCCGCATCCTCTACAAGAACAGTTGGTGCTCTTAATTGCTGAGCCATCTCTCCAGCCCCAAGAAATAAAATCTTAAACTAGGCATGGTGGCGCGTGCCTTTAATCCCACCACTCAGAAGGCAGAGGCAGGGAGATCTCTGTGAGTACAAGGCTAGCCTGGTCTATATAGTGAGTTCAGGCCAGGTGGGGCTACAGGGAGACTCTGTCTCAAAAAGACAATAAATAAATAAATAAATAAATAAATAAATAAATAAATAAATAAATAAAATCTTTTCTATCAAAAACATTGCAACTCCATGCTTGTCTTTCTCTTCAGTACCCTTGTTATAAAATGAATGTTATTTGGTTTTGGTTTTGTTTTTTTTTTGGTCTCTTCGAGACAGAGTCTCCCCGTAGCCCCAGCTGTCCTGGAACTCACTCTGTAGACCAGGCTGGCCTTGAACTCACAAAGATCGCCTGCCTCTGCCTCCCAAATGTGCGCCACCTCGCCTGGCTTCAGATTTACATTGTAAGAAAGTTTTTTCTCCCTTAACCTAATATGTCTTGTTTTTCATCCACAACAGCCTTTTTTTTGTGACTCTTAGCCTCCAGCCACGCTTACAGATGCCAAAAGATTTTTACCAAAGTGCTTCCCATTGGGTTTACGTTGTACGGTTGAACTTTGACCAAGGATAACAGCTAAACTCTCTTTCGCATCTGGGATAAAAGGGAAAGACCATCTCAACTTCATCAGAAGTAAAGTTGGCCTTGCCCAGAAGTTCTCAGCGGGACTGGCAGTCATTTCTTTGAGGCCCTGAATTTATCTCTAACATCATCTCATGATGGTCGCTTGCAAGCCAACACTGCCAGTCTGATGGAGATGGTGGCTACTTTGCTCAGAAGACCTTATTCTGCAATGCCAATCTAGACACTCCCCTACAGACAAGCCCAGGGGGGGTCTACTAGGCAATTCTAGATATGTCATGTTAACAATCAATATCAACCATCACAGAGTCCAAGGGGGTTTTGTGATTTATAAGTCTTCTATTATGGCCTGAGTTGATGTCTATATATGTAAAATTGCATCAAAAATTGCATCATTTGTGCAAATTCCTCTATGAAGCCAATGGTTTAATAAATACTACTTTTTTTTTCAAGTGTCCCTACCAATTCTAAACCTTTGAATTGGTCTCCCAGTAGGTCCTTACTTGCAACAAAACTGTAATAAATTTTGACTGGCAAGAAAATTACCTGAAAATTTTTAACATTTCTCACCAATCTTTAGGGCTTTTCTTTTCCTCTCTCTGGATGGAATCAGGTGTTTTGTCTTCTAATAGCCACTGCATTTTCTGGCTCCCACACAAACTGAATATCCTTCATCCACTTGAAACTAAGTGTTGATTTCAGATTTGTGAATATTTACATATGTAATGAGATCTCTTGCGGATGGAACCCAAGATGCAATATGGAATTCACTTATGTTTCATATATGTCTTAAACATATTGCCTGAAGCTAAATTTATACAATTTCAAGTTTTTCAGTGTCAGGGATCAAAAACAAAGCCTTGTATATGGTAAGGAGGTGCTCTGCCAGTGAGCTATATTTATTTTTTGTCTTTTTCAGACAGGGTTTCCCTGTAGCCCCAGCTGGCCTGGAACATGCTATGTAGACCAGGCTGGCCTTGGCCTCACAGAAATGAGCCTGCCTCTGCCTCCCAAGTGCTGAGATTAAAGGCCTGTACAGAGGACTGGGTTCTCTTCCCAGTACCCACATAGTGGCTAACAACCATTCATAACTCCAGTTCAAGGGGGGGATCCAATACCCTTTTCTAGTCTCTGCAGGTATTGCATGACACAGGTGCACTTAAGTCCTTCTGCTGGCACTTTCTGGTACATTCCTACTCACTCACTGCAACGCTGCATTTTCTTTCTCAGCCCCAGTTAAGTGATGGTAGATCACTGTAGACTGGCCTGTTGAAAATCAAATTCCCTATCCATAAGTAGTTTTAAAGATTTGGGTTGCAACGGATCATGTTTTTGAGCAAAAAGTTTCATATCTATCCACTATCCCCCTTTTTTTTTAAGGTGTTAGTTTCTGACCCATAGTCTCAAAAAAGCAGTATGTTATATAATAAAGCCCATACCTATTAGGGTTGGAATCAATGGCACAGGTTCATCAACACATTCACTTCCATTCTGCTGTTTTGGGGTTACTAGATATTTTGGCATTTTAACTTGGGAAACTCAAGGTTTCATTTTTTGAGTTGAAAATCATCCTATAGGTTAGATAAGAGTATTCTACCTGTAAAGAGGGCATACTATGGAATGACAAGCAAATTATAGGAATACATGTTGATTTAATAACCAAATGCACCACAAAGTAAGTGTTATACAGATTTTTAGTTAAAGCTAATGTGGACCACAGAGGGCAATTTATATCAAATCAATTAACTCAAGAGGCATTAAACGTTTTTATCAAAGTCTTCAAAACTAGTTGTCCATAATGCCCCATATTTTACTTTTACTAAGTCCGAAAACACCATGTAACCTGCATACAGAGTCTGGCTAAGACACTGGGATAACTTGTTGAGAGCGAATTGTCAATTAAACATGCCAATGCGAATGTACAACCCTCGTTGATCCCTCTCCCACGTGGCCCATCCACCGCGCTCCACAGAGTCACTAATTATTTCAGTCAGCCTTCTGAAGCAATCTTTCTGTTTTTGTGTTCGTTTTAATTGTTGCATCCCTCTCCACAAAGAAATATTTTAACTGGTTATTGGTACTAGCATCCAAAAATGAAATACCATTTTTTCGTTTGTTTTTCTGGGACTGTGAGTGTTCTGAGTCGTTACTTTACTTAACATGATGTCTTCAAAGCTCCATCCATTTAATTCTGCAAAGTTCAATGATGTTGTCTTCTTTACTGCTGCATAGAATTCCATTTGTACATGTTAGCCTCACGACATTTTTCTGCGACTCAAACCAGTTGAGGGGCATTGAGGTGTGATTCAGTTTTTATGCATTAACGTGAACAGAGCCGGTGTCGAATGAAATTATAGCTGTGCATGTCGTATCCACTCTTGGCAGTAAGATTGAGTCTTGTGGTATATACCCCGGAGTGGTAAGACTGGGTCAAAAGGCAGGCTCATTTCGATGCGTGGTCTAAAGGTTCTACCACCACCCTCTGCTGTTTTCCCACCAAGTGGCTGCCAACAGAGTTTACATTCCCACCCAGCAATGGATGAGTGTACTCTCTTTCCTACACCCTCTCCAGCACCTTCTGTGCATCATTTGTTTATTCTCTGATCCTAAAGCAACCAGTCTTAAACTGGAGTAAGGTTGGTATTCTATAAGGTGGTTTTTTTTCATTTCCTTAATTATTAAGTGATGTTGAAACACTTCTTAAGATGTTTTCCTTCCAGTCTCATCGTCTAAGAGATCCTACCTTTCACTTGTGAAGTCTTTTTCAGATCTTTGCTCCATCTTCAGAGTGATTCATTTGTTTTTCTTTCTTAACTTTGTTTTTTTTATTGAAGCGTAGCTTGTATTAACTCTGAGATTAATTGCTTTGGTGCACACATATCCCCTATCTGCTGTGAATGTTTCCTCTCACTCAGTGGGATTTCTCTTCTCTCTCACGTCGTTCCTATACTTGTTTCCTTCTTGATGTACAGAAAGCTATTGAGTTCAATCGACAAGGCGTCCCTTTTGTCAATTGATGACCTTACCTCTTGTGCAGCTGCTGTCCTGAATTTAAGAAGTCTTTCCTACACCTAACGTCTTGTAGTCCGCCTGGCCCAAGTTTCTATTCTATCAACCTCCAGTGCAGTTTTGGATTTCACATTGGAGGACTGTTCATTGTTTGCGATTCCTATTATGGAATTGATCCACTTTTGTACAGGGAGAGAGGTAGGTGGTTTTATAAATCCTCTTCATTCTTCTAGACAGAGTGGTGGTGATTTCCCACAGATTTTTGCACGCACACCAAAACCTATAACTTGGTTGTTTATACCATACGCACTGTCTTATGTCCTCCCAATGATGTCCTTCTTGGCTTCCTTAAAGTGTCATAGTAGATGTCCAAGCCACCTCTCTGAATGTATGTGCTCAGGTTTGGATCTTAAATTTTGTTCAATTGGTCAACTGGTCTGTTTTTGTGCCCAGTACCACACTGCTGTTTTTTTCTGACTAGCCTGTAGTATAGTTTGATGTCTGGTAAAGCGATCCCCCCTGTATTGCTCTTTTCGCCCAGAGTTGCTTTGCTATTTGGGGTCCTTATTTGTTTTTTTTTCGCAAACGAACATTGAGATTCTTTTTTGCCAAACCTAGGGTGAAGACCTGGCACAACTCTTGGGGATTTTGATTGCGGTTGCCTATTCACTATGGACATCTGCGTAATCACACAGTCTTTAGAGAGTAGAATGGACAGAATTATATCACGTAAAACTACTTTTACTTCTCCTCCCCACATGATCATGGGAGGTTTGTCCATCTCGCTGACTTATGTCCTTACTGTTCAAATTTGCTCTAACAGAGGTTTATTAAACCATTTTTTATTGTCTGGTCAGCTATGAGTCCTATTCTGGCTTATCTCTTGGTAAGGTTCGTTCCTACGGCTAATTTTAATTGCTTTTGAGGACTAGACTTAAGTTGATAGTGGGAAGGTCTTCGCGTGTATTTCTGATTCTTGTTACTTGCTAGATACTGCCTACTGCGAGTTGGATGATAAGGTGAGAAATGCTACTCCATGTACAAGATCTTTTCAGGTTTAAGATAGTTTTTGTATCCTGTCCCCTTACTGAAGCTCCTAATCAGTTCTAGGAGTTTCCTTGTGGACTTCTTAGCATCCCTTAAGTAAGGTACGCAGACACAATACATATACATCACAGAACAATACAGTCGGACTCATCAGGATTTACTGCAAATTTCCTCTTTTCCTATCAGAAACTCCTTTAATTTCCTTTTCCTGCCTTAATGCCCTACCAAGCAAGGGATTCAACACTATGTTGAAAAGGAAGTGGTGACAGGAGGACAACCATGCCGAGTTCCTACCCTTAAAAGCGCGAGCAATCGCTTTAGTCTGCTGTTTACACCGAGTGTCATTAGGTATGTCAAATCCTCCGCGTCGGTTCTGTGGTTCCTTGTGACAATATTGGTTTTGATTACATTGAGGTATGATTCCCTCCAATCCAATCCTCTAGGACTTCAATGTCACACTAACCATGAATGATGGTGAGGGAGATGGGGTATTGTTGAAGTATAAACAGACGTGAGTGCTTTTTCTCTACTTTTCATGCACGTTCGAAAATTGAGAACTAGCAATGTTGTAGGTTTTTGTCTTTCTCAGTCTTCTCCGTTTATATGCTTTTGATTGATATTTTTTATTTGATTTCTTAATGTTTTAATTCCTTTTCTCTCTTCTTGCTATCTTTGTTTGTGAGAATCCATACTTCTGTTTTCGATAACTAGGATGATCTTCTTGATGTGGGTCTGTATGCGATTTGGCCAGTAGTTCTCATTCCTGATAGCACAGTGCTTGTTCGCATCCTCGTGTGTGTCATACTGTAGGCAACGAGATGGGTCTATTAGTTCTCCCTTTTTAGTTGCATCTTTTTAGTTGCCTTGTTTTGTTTAGTTGCCTTGTTTTTCTAGCACTTTCGCTTATGAGCTGTGTGCCCTCTCTTTTGGAGTATATTCTAAGACGTGAGCCAGAAGTATCTCTGTCGTGGCCTCTTCCATAGCACTAGCAAATTCTGGGGAAACTCCCTCCATTTGTATCCCCTTCAAAACAACTGAATAAGTAATTGGCTTTGAAGGAGTAATATTATTTTGAAATATTTTATAAAGAGAGAGTGTCCTGGTGCCTGCCGTGACAACCATCCTGGGCCTGGGCATTTTTTGGTTTGGGCAGCACGCTGCGTCTATCGGCAACTATTTCTTTCTATATTTCTTCCATAATTTATTGGTATTTCTCTGGGTGTTAATGACTGTCATTCTCTTTTTTGTTTAGCTTTGGTGATTCACATGTTTTCAGATACTTATCCATTTCTTCTAGGTTTTCAAACTTGTAGAGTCGTATTGACACGTTATTGTCTAAAATTGATATTGTTCAGTAATTGTAATGTGGCATCTGGATCTTTCATTATCTGTTGTGATAATTCCCTTTCCATCACAGATTCTCATGATTTGGAGTTGTTCCTTCTTCTTTTGTTAACTGGGCTAGAGGTCTGTCTATCTTGTTTATTCCTCCTCAAAGAAGCAGCTTTTGGATTCATGATTTTTTTTGATGGTTTTCTTTGTTTCTAAAATTTATATTGTATCTCTGCTCTGATTTTTGTTATTTCTTCTTGTCTCGTCTGTTTAGGGTTCATTTTCAGATTGTTGGTCTCGAAGTAGAGCGAGTTGTCTAGAGAAGAGGAGTGAGGAGTGTGTCCAGCGATCCTCGTGCCTTTCTGTCTTTTGTCTGAATGTAGCACCACTGGATGAGTAAGCTATAAACCTCTTGGTACCATTCTTTAGGAGCGGAGCTTTAAAGTGTCCCGAGTAGGTTTTTTGCGACACTTGTGTTGTTTTATCATTGTCAATTCAGTTCCAGGAATGTTTATACTTCTTTCTTTATTTCTTCCCTTGCGACCCATTCATTATTGGAGAGAGTGTTGTTTAGTCTCCATGTGTTCGTGGATGTAGATTGTTTGGGGCGTGTTTTATCCCTGGTGTGGATATTGAGGAATTTTATTGCCCAGAAACTGTGGTCTGAAACGACATGCATGGAGATTTACCTTCACATGTCTATTTTGTAAGTTATGGCTTGAGAGTTTTGTCCCTGTGCCGACAGTTATCCTGAATCTATTTTTGGAGACAGAAAATGTTTGCCATAATGGGGTGCTGAGTAGAAAAGTGTATTCTCTGGTGTTTGAGGTGGAATATTCGGTAGATGTTCTGTGAGGTCCATTTGGTGTCAATACATCATTCAGTTCAGATGTCTCTCTTTTTTTTTTTTTTTTTTTTTTTTTTTTTTTATTTTTTTTCCTTTTGATCTGTCTAAAGGGCTTAATGGGGTATTAACGTCCCTACTATTAGTGTTCATGGGGTTAATCCTGAGACTTCAAGATCCGTCTGAAGATGTTTACTTCTGGTACTTGTAAAGGGTTCGGTCTGCTAGCCGGGTCAATTTTAGAGTGCATATATAGTTCATGATGCATCGAAGATCTTCACTAAACTGTCCGCAATTGTGTTTGTTCTTTACAAAAAAAAGATAAAGACACTTTTATACTGGTGAGATGGCTAAATGATCTTTGAATGAGTCTCTTTTTGTCTCTTTTGCTTTGAAGTCTATTTTTGTCTGATACTATGTCTATTAAGGAATAGCAGCACCTGCTTTTTTTTGGTACCATTTTTCTTGGAATATTTCTTTCCATAACTTCACCTTAAGTTGGTGTCTGTCCTTAAAATTGAGAATAGGGTTCTCCTTGCAAGACAGCATATAAGAGTGGATTTGTTTCCCTTCCATTCTTCGGTAGGGCAGTCCCTATGCCTTTTGATTGGAGTTCAGCCCATTATATATAAGTTATAATTGAAATGTATTTCCATGTTTCCCGTTAATCTGGACTATTCGGCTTCTACTTCCTATGTTCTATATTTATTGGTTTCTTTTCCTAGATGCTTGAGGATAGTTGGTCCTCCTCACTACTACTGCCATTTTGAGATTGCAATGTCAGCATATTCTTTGTAGGGTTGGTTTTCTGGAAATGGATTCTATCATCTTGTTTTGTCTTGTTAGTTTCACTCATTTTCCCTTCAACTGTATTTTGACATTTTTGCTGGGTAAAAGTATTTTGGGTGGTATCCAGCATTTCCTGGGCCTTCTGCTGCCTGTTTTCTTGCTACATGGGTCTTAGCGCGAGCGGTTGAATAGTCGTTGGGACTTCTACTTTTTAATGTTGCTTCATTTTTTTTTCTTGTGCCCGGCTGTTTAATCGTGTTTGATGTCTTTTTGGGCATGCGTCTAATGCATTTTGACTATGATGTGGGCGTGGGGAGTTTCTTTTTTCATGATCCGCTCTTTGGTACCTGTGTCCTTGTTTGGGGGAGTGGGTTTGTCCTACATTTAGTAGTTTGGGGAATGTTATTGCGATCTATTACTTTTCACAAGTGGGGCAGCGTTATAATCTATACTTGTTCGTCCGTTGAGATTCTTCTCCTTCCTCATTTCCCATGGACGGAAGGTTTTGATCTTTTACATCTAGAATCTCTCCATACATTTCCTGGTTGTTCCAGTATCTTGTGTATTTTTAAATTATATTTATATCTTTCTAATGAGTTTTTTTAGTTGCTTTCTGTGTTATCTGTACAGCAGATCTGCATATTCTCTTTGCTTCTGCTTCCTTCCAGTCATTATTTCTGAGGCTTTTCCCTATTTCCCTTCTTCCTGGCTTGGTTATATAGTGATCTTTTCCTTTTTTCTTCATCCTGTCGATTTCCCTTATATATCTCCATTCCTTTCTGAGTTTTCTCATCTCTTCTTGATAGACTACCCCTTACGATCGTTGGTTTGGCCTACTTTTTCGTGTTTTTACTTCCTTAAGGTGTTTTGTTTTTTTTTCTCTTCTTGGTTACTTTCTCAGGAGTTGTTCTTACCACTTTCTTTAGTTTGTCCAATCGTAGTTCGCCTACCAGGTACCTTTTGGTGGTACGTATTCTATGCATTATCTCAGGTCTCTAATACTTCTCGTGAGTTCTTGTCCTTGTATTAGTGATATATGTCATTGCGATCCTTTCTTCATGTGCTCTTCTTTTTGAGTTTCTCTTTGCCACACATCCCTACACTCACTCTATACTTGGTCACTCTCTTCCTGAATTCCTTCTTTTATTAGGTCTTTCTATTAATGGCGTCTGCATAGGTTCTGCAAATATATCTACTAGACGTGTCATTTCTCGGGGGTCACAGCCTACGTCCAAGGGACGGAGCTTCGTTCTAGCTTGTCACTCCAGCTATCTCGATTTCTCCTTGTTTGGTTCTTGCGAAGGTCTCTTCTGGTAGTATGCTTGAGTTGTCAAGAATGTTATCGTTCTTGTCTACACCCTTTCCCATGTTGTTCCTTTGGTGTGCCCTTGGAATGTGGGTTTCCCTTTTGTGATTCACATGACTCTCAAATGTCTCTTACTCTCCAAGTTTGAGTTGTAAGGCCTGAAAGCTTGTTTTATAATTAGCTTGTGCCTTATCCTTTGCTCAATGGGGGCCTTTTATTATTCCCCATTCCTCCCTCTCCGTTGCTTCTGTGGAGGGCTTCGATATGATCACTATTTTTCAGACTTTTCACTTGGGTGGTGATAATATTATTAAATATTTTGAGATGACTAGGATAGTTCTGTGTTGAATGTCTTAATGTTATTATTCGGTCACTGGACTACTTCATCTGGATCCTCAATTCCCGTTGTTGGCGGGGGGGGGGGGGGGGGGGGCGCAGGAGTAGGGGAGTACCCAAACCAAGATTGCACTGGGAGAGACGTTGTGGTCAGCGTGGCTGTCCCCTGAGCCCTCCTTCTGGGCACTTCTGCCGGCACCCCCAATACTCAACAGTAATGGCGTCTGTGCCTGCCTCCAAAGCCAGGCTCGCCCCCCGCTTGTGACTACGGGGTGGGGGCAGGGCCACCCAGCCCCTAGGGAGAGGCGGAACACCCCTTGGAAAGGGAATTAGTAGTCAGGTCCTAAGTCCGCCAGTCACAAGAGGTGTTTTACCCACCCTTTGCCACCAAGAACTGCATGGCCAAACCAATCGCTCTCGCTGCCAAAGCCGGCGGGATATGGGTCATAATAGGCACCCCTGATTCTACCTCGCTGGAGCGGTGGCGGGCTAAAATTGTCCCTGAGTGGGCGACCATACTCCCATACTGCTCGGAAGGAACCACCCGGGCCTCCATGGCATCAATCTCATAACATCCATTTTTCTATCCGGTTCCTAGCATATCACCCTTTCCTCGACCAACTATGAACTCTGTTAATTCCAGCCACCCATACCATGCTTAGCTTGATCTCAGGAAATGACAAGAAAGAAATGCCCTTAAGCGGTTGTGATAGATGGTTTTATTACTGGTCTTGTTCCGAAAGCCCCTACCGGAAATGCTACTTGAACTGGTATTCAAGTTGGCCTAAAAACCGAGGCAGTGTGTGGTTCTCATGTGATCCTACTGTCCACATACTAAAGATAAGTTCATGTTCCTGTTTGTCAAGCCATATTGAGTAATATTGCTTTTTTCAGTAAAACAGAACTATAAACAGGAAGCCATCCTACATTGTTTTCATATGAGCTACAGTTGCTTTTGAATGGTCTGCCTATTTCTGGTAGGGTTTGTAGTTTAAGCCCAATGGAAGCCCTTTATGATTAGCCTTTGGTGTATTTAACACCATTGGGTTTTCAGTATATTGATGTCTTCTAAACTTTGGTCCCATTAGGCAACATAGTACCTAGGAACATCCTATTGACTAGAACATTGTCTTTTTTGCATTTTTGGTTCAGATAGAAATGTCCTTCAAGTCACTCTCCTGGCTTACTCAAAATTGGTAGAGTGATACTTTCAATTAAAAATTTTTGCAGATTAGAATTGAAATGCTATAATCTAATGTTTATCCGTACTTTTATACTATATTATAAACTATGCAAAATATACCATATAGCTATAGATAGATACACATGTGCATGCTTAGAGACTTTCAGACTCTGCTAATTAGCTGACTGAAATCAAGATACAAAACATGTTCTCTAAGTCTCTGGTCCTAACCACCTGGCCAGGATCACAGGAATTGGCTTGTCCAGTTTTGAGTAGGAGAAGCCATCTTTTCCTCTTTTTTTTTTTATAAGGGGGTTTTTAATAGGGGTTGAGGTAGATAAAAAAGACATGCCACAAAAATTCTCTCCTATTAGTTCATCAGGATAGTTGTGAAGACAAGATTAGATTTATCAACAGATTTACTGTCCAAACATTGTCAGAGATCTATCATACTCCTTTCCTTCCACTTCTCCATTCCTTTAGTTTTTTGTGAAAAAATAAGAAGTTTGGTCCTTGTCTCAGTTTTTCCTCTCTCCTCCTATTAGTTAATTACAAAATTACACAGAAAAAATATAGTTAATATTAAGAGTTATTCAGTTGGTAAAGAGCCCGTTGTGTGAGTGTGAGGACCTAAGTTTGGATTTCAAAAACTATATAAAGCTGGACATTGTAATGAATGTATGTAACCCCTGCTCTCATATGGCATGATGTGAACTGGAGACAGGAAAATTCATGGAAGATTGTGGGCCAGCTAGCTTGGTATACACAGCAGGAAACAGGAGACCACAGTCTATAAAACGTGGTAGGTGAAGTCTGATATCCAAGATGTACCCTGATCTCCACCTGAGCATGGAACATGTATGCCCCAAACTCATACACATAGAAATAGAAAGAGGCACATATATAAACAGAGAGAGGAGAGAGAGAGAGAGAGAGAGAGAGAGAGAGAGAAGAGAGAAAGAGCAACCTCATTAATGTGCACTCACGCAAAAATGTAGTGACTTTTTCAATAGCAAGTTAGTGACACTCCTCTAGCATGAGATGTTGGGAGGGCACTGGCTACAGGAAGTTGATTTTCATCGTTCCGAACAGACCCAGTCTGACAAATTAGCCATTATGTATTGTTGATCTGCTGTGGCATCTGTTTGCTGTTACTAACACTCCCAACCACAGGCAAAATGGTATCAATTATGCTAATGGAAAATGAACTAACACATTAGTACAATTCTAAGAACACATTGTCATTCAGGCAATATTATGTCTTGTTCATTATTGGTTTTCCAATATCTAATATAGTGCTTGACATTAAAGAAGTGCTTAACATGTAATGAAAGATCAGCAAACCTAGGTGTAAGCATTGTACATCAAGATGATCTTTGATCAAAGGCAAATACAAAACAGACTGTGTTGGAAATGCACATGGAGAGATGAAGAACATTATTTCTCCAAGACCCAAACACTGACCTCTTTCAACAGGTCTGACGTGAGCTCTACAGTAGCTTGTATCATAGAGGCTTCTTTTTCAGCCATTTGATTCAAGCCAATACTTATCCCATCAACCCCAAAGAACAGTAATTCTACATTGTCCCTATCTACATAGGTGAAAGCACCTAACTCAAATTGATAAGGGGGTTGCGTAATGGGTTGGGGATGCTTCTTTGAAGCATTCCACTTAACTTTAAATATCACTACAAATCAGTCAAGGGAACAGAGAAGAATATTTGAAAGAGGACACAGCTTCTGAAAACACTTGGATGCCAGGGAATTTGATGGAGAGTAATGGGGAAGGAATCAAACATGGGATTTCTATTACAGCAAATCAGCCCTCTGGACTTTTTTTTTGTTTTTTTCTGATATAAAGTCTTTTGTAAGAAACATGGAAAGAAAATGTCCCCAAACTAGTTAATATCTAAGTTCAATCACAACACAATTACATATATTATTCAAGGTCTAAGTCAGATGCCACCTTCTCTGTCGAATGCCTGCAGGCTGCATCCTCCCACCAGGTCCCCCACAGCAGTTGTTTCTCTCTGCTCAGACCTCTATCTGACTCATGTACTGAACTCCATATGATGTGTCTCTCTCCTTTACATCATGAATGGCTGGGAGGCAGCCACAGTCCTCCCACCACCACATGGACTGACCTTCTGATTCGCTGCCTACACAGTTGCTTTGCCTTGTCACAAGGCAGGACAAGCCTCTGTGCTTGCTTGAAACAGCCTCTTCCCCTACACCCTGCATGCCAATTTCTCCCTTTCCCAGGAACTCTTGTTCCCATAGTAACTTTCACCTCCCCAACCCACCAGTGCAATCCTATTTTGCATTCTTCACACTTACCTGCTAAAAAAAAGATCCAACAACTTTTCCTTGACCCATGTGTCCTGCCACCTACGGCTAGACTTCTTATTCTTTGTCGCTTCCCCCAAATCACCCATGTATGATATTCATTTCCTCAGTTCATATTGGGTCTTCAACCCACATCTATCAAATGCCTTCTTTCTCCACTAAAGCAGCCAGGGCATGGTCAAAGGCAGCTCTGAATTGGCACATTGGAAGACTATGTGTTTGCTTGCAACTTTCCAAGGAGCTTTTCACACACCTAAGGCTTCTCTAAATCACTTGTGTTTCTCTTCGGTAGAGTGATTTCTATTCTTCCTACACCTTTACTGGTGGCTTTTTCTAATCTTTACTGGTTCGTCCTTAGGGTAGAACCTGGAAATGTTGGAAAAAGTGGGGCTTACCACTTGGATCTGCTCTTCCTTATTTCTCATGTTTATGTTGACATGTCGATGGGGCAATCTATGTCAGTGCCACTGAGTCACACATTTATGTATAACAGGGATGGCTACTACCTGCAGGATACTTGTGCAACAGTCCACATAGCTATCTACTGGCAATTTAGACACAACAGGATTTGCACTTCTTACTCCTAACACAGCTTTCCCCCTAGGTATCTGTTATCTCAGTAAAGTACAAACCAAAGGTCTAGAGCCAGTGGGGATTACACCCTTCATCTCTCTGTCACTCTGTCAGCAGGTGATGGATATTCTGCCACACAAATGTTCTTCTGATACTCCACCTTTTTCCATCTCTGTTGGAACCTTCCTAGGTCAAGTAACTGACAATTCCTGCCTGTCCTCTGGCATCTACCCTCATCTATTTATCTTGTTCCCTATAGTCCAGTTCTAGAATCTGTTCATATTTTTTTTACAAAAAAAAAGCTGAAACTTTTTAAAAAATGTAAATCCAGTGTACCACTTTATTCTATCAAACCACCACCAGAATCTCACAGTGCTCAGAAAAATTAATAAATTGAAAAATCCTTATTGTGACTTATAGACCTTCTCAGACTAAATCCCTTCCAACCCCTTCCAATGTACCTTGTAGGTATGTGTTCTTTCCTAGTTCACACCTTCTCTTCTCCACTGAACACCAGGGACTAATTTCTCCTAACCATATTGTTCTTGAGAGACTCTGCTGTTGCCACAACCTCCTTCTAAACAACTGGCTCATCATCACAACCTCGAGGCATGTGGTGCATCTTGGAAAGGTCTCTCTGTCCACCCAATCAAATATATTACATTACAGTAGTTTACTTCCTAGCATCTCTTAAGACTAATCACTCTAAGTGTCCTTTCTCTTGATTTAACTCTTGTATAATCTTTGCTTTTCTCCCCTAGGTTGTAACATTCACATCTCTCTTCTTCACCAAGTATTCTTTGTAAGTACTGTTGTATCTAACAAATAGCCAATACTTAGTAAATGATTAGTAATTCATGAATGGGATATCCATCCAGGCACACAAAGAATACATGCAGTGCACATTGGAAACCCAAAGGGGAAATATGAACAAAGGCCTGAGAATCAGAGGGAAAATGCGCATTTTGACCTGGAGTCTGTACTCAGTATTGGCCAAAGATCAGCTCAAGCCTGCTAAAATGCTGTATGGGGTTCTTTGACAATGGCAGCAAAGAATGAGTCAAACGGTCCCCCTTTCAATGGCCTTACCTTGTCCCATTCTTGCCAATTACAAAGCTTCAGCTGTAATTACACCTGTTACTAATTAAAGGACAAATTGAATGTGAAGTGCCACTGAAATACTGCGCAGGAGTAAAGCAGCAATTATATTTATTGTATAATTTCCATTTGGCAATTATATTGATTGTACAATTGAAAATACTGCATAATGGTGATAATTACAATTGTTAACATTTTTCTGCTGGGATGAATCCAAGTGGGTAAACAGGTTGCTTTGAATTACTGACAATCAGAGGGGTTAGTTTCGAGTTTCCATTTAATTCTTATGCATATTGATCAAAGACATTTCATTAGGAAATACTGAAGTTTGAAAAACCAGACCTTTCATGTTTTGAGAAGGAAAAAAATCAAATGTGAACCTTCAGAATTTTGGTAATTGAATAGAAATCAGTAAATGGAAAGAGGAAATCAAACTCAAGAGAATAAAAGGAAAATGTTTGGGTGTTAGAGCTGAGTTGGCAATTTGCCTCAGCCACCAGGCCAGGCACAGGTAGGAAACAAATCCCAGGGCATAAAAAAATGGGGACAGCCCAAGGCATGAGGGCAAATAAGTCCTGCTCAGGTGCCACATTTCCATGACAGCTAATCCTACAAGGCCAGAGCAAGGGATGAAAGCCTCGCTTGGCAGGAGCAGGCATGTGAAACTTCTAACTTTATTCCCTGTAGTCACTCAGAAAGAAGGAACCCGTGGTAGTTTTCAAACATACAATGAAGACTTTTTTACTGAGTCACTTTCATAAAATTCATGACTTATACTGCATCTTTGGAGTTGTCTATTTTAGTGTGTTTCTGCATGTGGTATGCATGCAAGTATGCACCTTCGAATATGTGTAAACCAGCAGATGTTTGTGTCCCTGTTTATACATCTGTGTAGAAGCCAGAGTTTGACAGTAAGAGTCTTATTTGACCACTTTCTACATTATTCTTTGACTCTAAGGCTTGGTTATTCAGCTACTAGATAGCCAGCTTGCTATGGAATGTCCTGTTTCCATCTTCTGAGCACTGGAATAACAAGCTGGTTCTCACGTCCACTCAGCGCTTATTTATGAGGATTTTGGGAATCCATAATCTGGTCCTCATTCTAACACAGCAAGCAAGTACCCTAATGTGCTGAGCTGTATCCCTGAACCGGCTGCAAACTGGCATCATGTTCTACATTATCGATGGGTCCTGGTAGAATTCTTAAGGAAATAAGGGTAGGCCTGAAGTCATCTAGTTGGTGCTTTATGTCATCAGCTGAATTTGGGGAATGGAGAGGTATATAGCAGCAACATAGAAATTACAGGTGAGGAGTAAATGATGTAGTCCACAAGATTCAGCTGAACAAGGAAAACGCAGGGGAAAGTGGAAGTGGGGCTCCATTTAGACATAATTGCCAAGTGAACCTTAGAGTAGGAAAAGCACTGCCCTTCACTGAGCAGCTGGGCTGCTTAGCAATGTGTGCCTCTGCTGACCTTATTTCAATGAATTTCAAAACACCATGACTTTAAGTTAGCACTTCAACAGAAATGAAGGCTTTGGTAAACCCAGTGACTTATTACTCAAGTCAGTCAATTCTTAGACACAATTTTGCTCCATTATTTAGTCTTCTGGGAAAAGACGACTTCCAGTTCAGGTAAATCAAGGGATCTGCTCCTATTTTAACCTAAAGGATAAATCTTGTTATTCTTGTTGTTGATAATGGTGACCTGTTGCTAAGGGCTGACAAAAGTCATGTCAAGGGGATCCTGGCTGTGAGGTATAGTGGGGCAGATATTCTAGGTCTTACAAAGGCAACCAGTGGTGGCACACGCCTTATAATCCTAGTACTCAGGAGCCAGAGGCAGGCAGTCTTTGTGAGTTCAAGGCCAGCCTGGTCTACATAGTGGTTTCCAGGCCTGGGGACTACAGGAAGACCCTGTCTAAAAAAGACTCCCATACACAAAAAAAAGAAGAGAAATGTATGTTCATTCTCACCTGGAGTCCTTTATGTTTGCAAATAATATCCAATTCTATAGAGCCAACAAGTATGTATGTGCAAAAGAGAACATAGAATAAAATTGAGACACTAAGGAAGGGAGGGAAATGTAGATCTTAGATACTGTCACCAAACCAGTGAATTAACTGACCCAGAGACAGTCCACTCTACTAATGTGGGTTGTGTGGTATCCTGAAGCAAACCCATTAGGAATAAGTCACACCTGTCTCTTCTCAATAGCCATCCCTTGCTAAAGGTATTTACAGAAGGTTTTCTGTACTTTGTAGGAAAGGTCTATCATTGACCCAGAGGCAAGAAGGAGTAAACATATTTGCACATCGTCCAAGGAGCGAGCTGACAAGATTGTTCATAGGAAAAAGGAAACAATAGTTCTAAATCTTTATTTTCTTTCATACTGTAAACAAACAAATAATAAATAGTTTAAATTATGGAAGGTAACATGAATTTTTTGCCATCCTTGTATTAAAGTTTGCAAATTTGGGTTAATTTTAAATTTAAAAAATCTAAAAAAAAAAAAAAAAAAAAAAAAAAAAAAAAAAAAAAAAAAAAAATAACAAATAATAAAAGGTAATGATTCCAACAAATATATTCTAAAGAAAATTTTTGTGACCATAAGTTATATTGAAATTAAGAAAACTCTTAGTATAAAACTGTTCCAAGGGTTGGGAGAGGATTCAGTGATTAATGTACTTTCCTTGCCAGCATCAGGGCCAGACTTCACTTTCCCAGCACCTATTAAATGCCACAAAGACCTGGGATCCACCTGTAATTCCCAATCAACCAGGAAGTAACAGACAGAGATTCCAAGTCAAGATGACTCTAGACTAGCCTAATCAGTTAACAACCTCTGTAGTCTATTGAGAAACCTTGCCTCAATATATAAGGTAGTTATTGATCAAAGAAGATGCCTGCTGTCAATCTCTGGCCTTGACAAGCAAAAGCAAACATACCTTCATGTTCCAACCACACACATGCACCACATTACATGCACATACACCATAAAGACATGTTACTCTCTCATACCAAAAAAATACAAAAGCTGTGCGGGTGGCACACACCTTTAACCCTAGCACTCGGGAAGCAGAAGGAGGAAGACTCTGGGTTCAGGGCAGCCCTGGGTCTACAAAGTGAGTCCAGGCAGGTGGGGGGTATGGGGGAACAGTTCATTTCAGAACTTCCTATTTTATTATGAGAGACTATAGTTTGCTTGTTATTCTGCTGTTTTTGATTAAACCAATATATCATTCTTCTTTCAATAATGTCTATAAATTAAAAATCTTTTTAAAAGTAGGCATTTACACATGTCATGTAAATAAAAATCCAATGGCAGAATATATTCTTCGATTTGACTGTAAGGTAAGTATAGAGGGAAGAGATTTCAAAGCCACAAGAAAATGTTCCAGCATTCCAATTTCTGGTTTAACAGGATGGCAAAGAAGCCCGGGGTCCAGAAAGATGGCTTACCAGCTAATGACGCTTGCTGCCACCACGCCTGACTACCTGAGTTTTTGTTCTCAAAGACACATGTGGTGCAAGGAGAGAACTGACTCCTTCAGGGTGCCTTCTGACCTTCACACATATGCCTTGGCATGGTTACTACAGACCTTCCCCAAATAAGTAAATGTAATAACAATTTTTTTTTTAAAGAAAGAAATTTTGCTCTTTCATTCTCATTCCTCTCCCTTAAATTCATATTTCCTTGGAGAACCAACATGGAAAACTATTATGTAGCAACGATATGCTTCCAGGACACATCAGATTAACAGCAAAACATAAATTTGGAATGATCTCGAAGAGGATATCAACAATTATCTTAAAGATGAAGAAAATTAGTAACTATTGCAAATCAATATTCATATCTGTAATATAAACACGCAGAGCTGAGGCTTCCTTGGTGACATATAAGAATCCAATTAAAACTCTTTGAGCCTCATGAAGGCAGCCAATAAAGCCAGAGGAAGATTCCACAAAAATGTCCTTTGTGTTGTATTTGTGCTGCTGGCATTAACCCAAGACAGCCTCTCTGAGATTCATTTATAATAAGGAAGGAATAACTTATGCAGTCTAAAAACACAAGCATTTTCTAAATTTGGTAATATATTCCATTGAATACATAATGTGAAAAAAAAAGATTAGAATCTCATCTCTTGTAAAAGGGCCATCCTCCTAGTGTTTAATAAGAAGGTACCCGGGCTTAAAATGGGCAGGAAACCAGTTCTGATATTTATGATATGAATGCTCAAAATGGAAGAGAAAGTGAGTAGCTGGATGATAATTCATTGTCCACAATGTCTTCATTCTTAAATATTAGCTTATCATGTGAAGAGAAATACATCTTAGCAAGCAAGAAGTCCAGTGATGCAATCCTCAGAATTGTCTACGAAAGGGACTTGACTTTACAGAATACTAATTACATGGATATATGACTAAAGTATAAAGTCCACCAAAACATGAGTCTGTAGGTCTTCATATCACTACCACCCAAACTGGGAGTCGAAGTTATCAATTCAACAACAGCAATAAGATTTAAGTGGCTTACTTAGGAATATAAGGAAAAGTTGCATACTGCCTATCTGCACTTCATCTCTTCATCTGTGCAATGGAAGGAGCGTTCAGCCCTCATCAAAGTCCATCCAACTCTTTCACTCATGTTCCCCAAAATCACATGACTTTACTGGATTTGGGTTAAGATACTGGGGCAAATGGTAGAAGTTGAGCTCTGGTCATACCTTCCTGTCAGTGGCCAGGGCAGGAGCTAAGACATGAAGATTCTTTTGGCTGCTGAGAATGGCTAGGTAAGGGTTCTCCAAGCCCATGCAGAGTGCTGAATGTGATGGAAAGAAACTTTAGCTGATTTCCTTTCAGGCAGCAAAAAAAAGAAGAAAAAGATTCTCAGGCTGGAGAGACAGGCTGGTCTTACAGAGATCCAAGGTTTTCCCAGCACACACATAGTGGCTAGAAAATGTCCGATTCCAGGGGAATCTGATGCCCGTTCTTGGCTTCCCCTTGGGCATTGCATGAAATATAAGGTGTACTTATTGCAGGCAAAAAAATAATTTAAATTATTTCCAATTAACTCAGATGCCTTACCATTTTTATCAAATCCGTAAACCAATAGTGTTTAGTATACAATATTTACTTTTATTTAGTCTTAAAACACCATTAACTTGTCAGACAAGTCTGGGCAAAATTGGATACTTGTTTGAACTCATGTCAGTTAAATATGTATTAAATCGTAAATATAGACCTGTCCCTCTCCACTCATCCACCCTTCCCGATTCACCATTTCAGATCAGTTTCTGATACAGTCTTTCCTGTTGTTTTTAATATGCATCCCTCTCCACAAGAAAAATTTATAAACTGGGTTATTGGCGCTAGCATCCACAATATGAGGGATACCATTCGTCATTTGTTTTTCTGGGACCATGTTACTTCACTTAATAAAATGTCTCTAGCTCCATCCATTTGCCTGCAAAGTTCATGATGTTCTTTCTTTACCCTGATAGAACTCCATTGTGCACATGTACCACATTTTTCTATGCACTCGTAGTTGAGGGGCATTTGGGCGGTTCCAGCTCTTTTTCTATTATGAACAAGCTGCAATAAATATAGCTGTGCATGTATTATCTGCGTAAATGAGTCTTGGGGTATGCCAAGAGTGGTATGGACTGGGTCCAAAAGGCAAGCTCATTTTGAGTCTTCTAAGGGTTTCTCCACACTGCTTCCATAGTGGCTGTTACAGTTTTACATTCCCACCAGCAAATGGATGAGTGTTCCCCTTTCCCCACAACCTCTCCAGCAATTGATCATTTGTTTCTTGATCCTGGCCAGTACTTATTGAGTAGATGATATCTTAAAGTGTCTTAATTTTGCATTTCCCTAATTATTAGTGATGCTGAACAGTTTTAAGATGTTTTCTCAAGCCCTCTCTAATTCCTCCTCTGTGAAGTCTCTATTCAGTTCTTTGGTCCATCTTTTGAGTAATTCATTTGTTTTCTTTCTTCTTTGTTTTTGAGTAGCTTGTATATACTCTCTGGAAATTAATCCTTTGTCACGATGTATCTACAGTGAAGGTTCCTCCACTCTTTGGGTTTTCTCTTCACTTCCTTTATTGTTTTCTTTGATGACAGAAGCTTTTGAGTTTAATGAGGTCCCATTTGCAATTGTCTATCTTATTTCTTTGTGCAGCTGCTGTCTGATTTAGGAAAATATAAATTGTTGTTGTCCATATTTGTTTTACTTAAAATCTGTATAACAGAACTTGGGATGCCATACAAATGTTCTCTATAATTTTTCTCTGTGTACAAGTATCACCTGTAACATTCTCTCTTTACATGTGGGATGATTAACTTAAAAAATTAAGTTTGCTTCCCAAGTTAACCACACACTGTCACCCAAAACAGCATGGGTGCATTTGATGAATTCTGCTGCCTTGATTCCAGCCCTATAGGAATGTGTAATAACTCCTTTTTTGAGACCATGGGTCAAAAAAAACAAAGTCATAAATAAAAAAGGGATGCAGATAGATATGAAAAAAAAACTTTGTCAAAAACTTTGCAATTCAAAATCTTAAAAACTAAACTATGGGAAAAGATTTGTATGTTCAACAGGTCCAAAAGTCACCAGCTTAAGGCTGAGAAAGAAAAGATACAGCTTGCATTGTGTAAGGATGTACAGGAAAGTGCCAGCAGAAAGGTCGGCCCATCTGAACATTGAAAGGAAGAAAGCCTCAGATTGCTACAGACAAAAAACCCTTTGGATCCTATTGTAACAACTATATAATGATCCTAATGAAACTTACCTTCTAGGTGCCTGCAAAGGTTTTAAATAGGAGAGACTTTCTTACCTCCCCCTATAGAACAAGGAGAGAATATGATGATGATGAGGTCGTTCTCTAACGGTAAATTGGAGCCAACTGTTTTAGAGGTAATCTCTTAAAAACTGGTAAAACTGCCTTCTTTAAACTGACAATAGACAATAAGAACTGTGAAAATGATTATTCTCTATTCAGATCCAAATATAATACTAAAGTCTCCTTAAGCTATTGCACTTAAGCAAAATATATTAATACAGGAGAGCTCTGATATCAGCAATGGATTATTCTACCAAGGAAAGGTTGGCCAGGGGATCCAAGCCACACAAAAGGTAAAGGCTTCTTGCCTGTAAACTGGAACCTGCAAGAAGAGAGGCAATAAGGCCCTGCTGTCGAAGACCTGATGTAAGCATGGGAAAGATGCATTGAGCCTGCACTTGCAAGTGTACAGTTGGTCTCTGGAATACCAGAGAATGTTACCAAAGGCACTAAATCAATAAAGCAAATATCGGTCTCCTTGAGTCAAGCAAGACTCCTCCGTCAGCACCAGCTACAACTCACCTGCCTGGAAATACTGTGCAGAAGTGGCAGCCATATGCCTGTATATCCCAAATCTAATTGGCTATTAGCTCTCTCCTTGGAGGAACAACCCACAGCTGATGCCACAAGCCTTACTCCTCTAGTGGTTTAGGAGATGTTATAAGCCACAGTAAACCCTGTCATATTTTAGGAAAAAACATAATTCAGGGATTAACATACATTCCAAACATCTGTGTCTACACCAAAGTAACCTACCATAACAATTAGTACTGTACATGATGACAACTGGAAAAAAAAAAACCAATTAGTACTGTTTAAATACCTATATAATCTAATTGCTTATGCTTCAATTAGTTGGATTGAAAGGTTATTCCTGGACAAACTGTCAGCTCATGAAGGAAACAGCCAGAATTGACAGAGTCCAAGCAACACTCCCAGAGAAAAGTAGACTGTTTTGCTTCTCTCGCCTTGCCCCTTTTCTAAGCCTAAGGAAACAATCTGCAGAAGAAGGGGGTGTGATATAATGTAAGGGCTGCGATTGGGGTGAGTGTTGAAACTACAGCATATAGTCTGGACACTCATGCTGATCAACTTGTTTGAACTACAAGCCCCCCCAGCTGGATGTGGGACCCATGGGCTGTGGGGTTTAGGCACAACTGCTTGCAAATTGGTTTTTCATGAAGGAGCTTGTATACTCATAAATTATTACTTATTGTTAAAAAATTAAAAATTAAAGAAGTAATTAAAAATAATTAATTAAAAAAATAAAAAAAAAATAATTTATTTTATTCCTTATTAATTCAAGTAACTGGTGGAACTGAATGTGTGAGGAAATGCAAATTTTCCAAGAATAATATAAAAATAAAGACACATGATACAACTTGAGAAGAGAAGTATTAATATATTAGAAACAAATGAATTTCTGGACTGGTGATAAAGCTCTACCAGGCCTTATTATTTTACTCTTTAAAAATGATTACAAAATGGTTAATGTAGCGATGTAATATTGATCATTTTATAAAATGATTGAATGGGGGCTGGAAATGCTAGCGGTGAGAGCCTGACGCTCTTACAGAGCCCGGGTTCGATCCAGCACCACATGGCGGCTGAGAACCGTCTGAACTCCAATTCCAGGAGAACTCCAGTTCCAGGGAATCGACCCTCTTCTGACCTCGCCGCATTGCACGACAGGGTGCACAACCTACATGCAGACAGTACATCATACACATCAAAATAAATAAAATAAGTAAATTAAAAAAAATGACGAATGTCCTTAAATAACATATCCACCTCCTACTCACATTGGCTTATTAACCGATGAAAGAAACACATTCTACTACCATTTCCATAGCACAGAGCAAGTATATTGTGTATAAGAATAGTTGTTTGACTCAATGAGACCTATATTTGCTTTATTGGTTTAGTGGCCTTTGGTAATACTCTCTGGTATTCCCAGAGACCATCTGTACACTTGAGTGTGGTCTCCATAACTCTTTCCCATGTTTACATCAGGTCCTTTGACAGCAGGGCTTTATCGCCTCTCTTCTTGCAGATTCCAGTTTAAGGGCAAGAAGCC
This sequence comes from Rhizomys pruinosus, assembly GCA_009823505.1. NCBI lineage: Eukaryota > Metazoa > Chordata > Mammalia > Rodentia > Spalacidae > Rhizomys > Rhizomys pruinosus. Next base: position 154,860 of record VZQC01014834.1, read on the forward strand.
TTTACCTTTTGTGGGGGCTTGGATCCCTGGCCAACATCTCCTTGGTAGAATAATTCATTGCTGATGTCAGAGCTCCTGTATTAATATATTTTGCTTAGATGATAGCTTAAGGAGACTTTAGTATTAATTTTGGTTCTGAATAGAGAATAAGTCTTTTCACAGTTCCTATGTCTATTAGTCAATTAAAGAAGGCAGTTTTACCAGTTTTTTATAAGGATTACCTCTATAACGGTTGGCTCCAATTTACAGTTGGGGAACGACCTCATCATCATCATATTTCTCCTTGTTCTATGGGGAGGGAGATAAGAAAGTCTCTTGTATTAAAACCTTTGTGGCACCTAGAAGGTAAGCAAGACTCCTCCGTCAGCACCAGCTACACCTCACCTGCCTGGAAATACTGTGCAGCAGTGTCAGCCATATGCCTGTATATTCCCAAATCTAATTGGTATTAGCTCTCTCCTTGGAGAAATAACCCACGGCTGATCCAACAAGCTTATATTCTCTAGTGGTTTAGAGATGTTATAAGCCACAGTAAGACCCTGTCATATTAACAGAAAAAAAATTGTAATTCATGGATTAACATGCCAATCCAAACATCTGTGTGTATACCAAAGTAAACCTACCATAACAATTAGTACTGTTTAAATACCTATATATCTAATTGCTTGTGCTTCATTAGTAGGATAGAAAGTCATGCCCGGACAAACTGTCAGCCCATGAAAGGAACAGGCAGAATTGACCAGAGACCAAGACAACAGCTCCAGAGAAAGTAGACGTTTTGCTTCTCATCCCCTGTGCCCCTTTTCTAAGCCTAGGGAACAATCTGCGGAAGAGGGGGAGTGGTAGAATGTAAGGGCTGTGATTGGGANGAAAAGCAGTGAATATTTTTTAAGATGTAGCAATCCCATAACAACTTGGTGAAGTGTAATAATTATCCCCACTTCACTGTTGAGGAATCTGAAGCATTGAGAAGCCTTCATGGAATTTAAAGTCTAGTGCAGAAGGCAGCTAACATCTAGAGACATGGGAGTTCCACGTCAGAACTAGTCAAGAAATATATCAGGGTTATGTGAGTGACTGAAAGTGATCCAGAGAAGCTGTGCAGTTATTAAGGGAACCTGTCTAGTCCTGGAGGGGGTACCAGTGGTTACCTCTAGTGAAATGGAGCCCCCAGGAAATCCCCTGGGGCAAAGAGTTGTTGTGCCAGGTCCCTTAGAGGCTAGGGTTTGGGGCTGTCGGAGGCCCAGCAACTGTCACTAGGAGTGGGGGAGAAAAGGGTGCTGTCCTGTGGGCCTTAGGGGCCATGGAAAGGAATTTGGATTTTGTTTTATTGGGGTAGTTAAAGGGTTTGGAGAAGCAGGGGGTGCTGTATGCTGTCACGACAACGCGTCTTGGCAGTCACTGGGAGACTTGGAGATGGGGGAGCGGCTGACGGAAGCCTTTGGAGTTGCTTTGCTTTTTTTTGAGATAGTTTTGCAGTGTAATAGCTCAAAATGGCCTCAAATTTCTGCCTCAGCTTCCCCAGCACTAGCCCACAGGTGTGGGCTGGTGCACCCAACTCAAAAAGCTTGTTGGATCATTCAGTAAAGATTGCAGGTAAAATTTATTAGGGATTGAAGAACAATCAGCACGGGGGGGATTGCCACTAGCATTTTAATTTTGCATGAGCAAGGATAGCAAGCATCACTGCATGACATATAAGTCATGCTACATGAAGTGCTGCCTCAGATTTGACATCATGCATATGTTCTGGGTCACTGGCAAGAAAAGAATTCCTTACTGCAGGTCATAAGCCGAAAGCTGAAAGCCAGTGAATTGGATCCTGGCCTGAAGGGAGGTGACAGCTTTTGCAGTAACCTAATCAAGTGTGGCCTCCAGAGGGAGGAGCCTCTGTCCTGAAGCTGAGAGGGCACCTCACCCTCCCCGATAGCCAGGCTAGGGCAGAATAGCAGCCTCCTGGCACTGAACTCCCCCACTCACAGCAGCAACCAAGACCTAGATTTGAAGTCCAGTAGTCATCTTGCTGTTGTGTGATTTTGGATAAACACCTGTAACCTAGCTCTGAATTCAGTCTCTGATTCAAGCTTCTCAGAGGCTTGTGGACTCAGATATCTGAGAGAAAAGGATAGGACAAAGGTCTTTTTTTTTTTTTTTAAATTAAAAATGTGTTTTTGTTATTCTTTAAACATTTTTATTTTTTTTATGTGTATGAATGTTTACTGTCAATGAGGTTGTGCACCCTTGTCATTCCAAATGCCTTGGAGGTTTTTCATAAGATGGCGTCAGATTCCCCCTGGAAACTGGAGTAAAGACGGTTCTCACCTACCTGTGGGTGCTGGGGATCTACCCAGGTCCTCTGCAAGAGCAGTTTGTTCGCTCTCACCCTAGGCCATCTCCTCAGCCAACCGAAGGTCATTTTGACACAAAGCCAAGGATTTGGCAAACTGCTTTAGGATGAGTAGTCTGTCCTCCAAAAGTGGTTTTTGTTTATTTTTGTGGGGACCCCAGGTTCCAGTCTTTCAGCTGTTTGTCTGTGGTCACCAGCTTCCTCTGAGCCTGGGCCTGGGCATTCTTTGTGACTGGTCAACGAAAAAGAAACCTATAAGGGGCTGGAGAGATGGTTAAGAGTGCTTGCTGTTTTTGCAGAGGGCCCAGGTTCAATACCCAAGACCTTCATGGCAGTTTGTAACCATCTGAAACTCTAGTTCCAGGAGACATGACACCCTCTTTTGCTCTCTGCAGGCGGAACACTAGTACACATAAAATAAAATAAAGAAAAAACAAGAAACCATACGTAAATCTGGGTGGCTTGTTTTACTCAGAGTCGGTGGACTGTCCCTTGTTGTTTTTCTCCCATACATAATGCTGACATCACCACAGACAAAGACAGAAAGGTTGTGTGTCATTTTTGGGCTTCTTGGCATTTTCTGCACAGCCCCCAGGTGGAGGAGTGCCCCAGCTGGCCTGGAACTCACAGAGATGGTCCTGCCTCTGCCTCCCGAGTGCTGGCGTTAAAAGTGTGTGCCCCCACCACGCTCCGCCTTCCTTGAATTGGTTTATCTGATTCTATCCAGGGTCTCTTGCTTTCTTTGCAGGTCAAGTTGAGGACTGTGGCTGGCTCTCCCTAGTATGGCCAATGAAGAAGATGACCCAGTCGTACAGGAGGTACCTGCTGCTGTCCACCCTTTGCTGGGCCACAGGCTAACAGGACCAAGTCTCCTCTATGTGTCAGTAGGGTAGTCTGGGACCTATTGATGATCTAGGGACCCTAGACCTTGCTGTTCTTTCTGCTGTGCCTCAGGCACCTGTGTGGTCAACTTTTCCCTTCATAGGTGGCCGTGATCTACCAGCCCCTGATCTCGGAGGCTTCCCCTCACACCCCTGCACTTCACCTCCATTGCTCTTTGCCTGTATACCAGTGTCTGTAAAGCTAGCTCGAGGGCCTGCCATTGAACCGATGTTCCTGGATTTACCAGACTCTCATTCGGCAGCTTCTAGGATATGGGTGGGACTATGACTAGGCTGAGATTGGAGTCTCGGGATGAAGACTAGGGAGAGACAGGTTCCAGGCTGTATGCATAAAGAGAAACTTACCCTTCAGAGCCCTTTCAGCCAAGTCCCATACTTGTGGAGGACAACAGGCAAAAAGTGACTTTATCTGCCCCGGCTTCCCTGGGTGAGTCTGGAGCCCAGCCTGAGGCTGAAGGGCCTAGAGACCATCCCTAGATAGGCAGAGTGGTTTTCCTTTGTTTGGGAGATGCTACTCATTATGTTTTTTAGATTTGAGTTATTTAAGTGCACTTCAGCTTAGCTACACTGCCACAGGGGCTGATTAGTGACAGCACAGAGGGAGCCTCCTTTGTAGCCTTGTGAGCTTGCATCAAGAGTGGTTGGATCTGTGCTGAGTCTGTAAGATGATGATTTTGTCAGGGGCTTGTGTGACTGTGAAGGACAATTCCAGGAAGACAAGGACTATGTGCCGCAGTCCAGTGGAAGGAGGAACAGGAACATCATTCATATGCAGAGCTGGGAAGCAGGAAGCAAACTCTTACTCTTGAACAGGATAGGGTAGTCTGTGCTAGGAAGAAAGAAGAGAAGACAGGTAGGTTACACAGGCCTTGCAGACCACTTTAAAACAGCCAGTCCAGGAGAGGTAAGGTAGGAGAAGGCACAGAGGGGTAACAGGCAGGCAGGGGAAGCCTCCCCTTCTTCTCTCTCAGAAAGCACTTCTCCCTGTTCTAGGAGGCTTCCCGGGGAAGGTGTGTTCTTCCCAAGTTACAGTGATCTTGGATGGGGGTAAAGTGAGTTCTGGTGTTGGTCCCAGTCCCCTGGGAGCTCTCGGGAGGGAGGCTTGGATATGGCCAACTTGAAGGCCTGGCCTGATTGCCTCTGTCCTTAGCACGAGCCAAGTTATTTCCTCTACCCAAGCTACCACTGTGAGCCACTGCCACTAACTGAATGGGCTAGGTGTCCTGGCTAAGTCTTTTCCCTTGTTCCCAGATTGACGTGTACTTGGCTAAAAGTCTGGCGGAGAAGCTGTACCTGTTTCAGGTAATGGTGACTCGGAGATAAAGGGGAAGCCAGTGTTGAGTGAGTATTGGAGCTGGGCAGAAGGCATGGGTGCTCTCAGCCTGCAGTGTCCTTAGTAGCTCTTTTCTCTGGTAAGGTTGGGTTAGTGAGTCTTTTCTCTGAAATGGGAGAGAAGGCAACGCATGGGAGGCAGAGCGAGCTGCAGCAGAGCTGAGCTGGCCACGATGGCAGATCAAGATCTGCCCAGCTCTGCCAGACTCCACTTCCAGCCCTTGAGCAAATTCCTTTCTTCCTTCAGTTGCCTTCATTTTTTTTTTTTTTTTTGCAATCTTTCTGCGGATGGTGGTAGTTCTTCAAAATGCCGGCAAGGGAGCGGGGACAGGCGGGGTGGGGGGGGGGCGGGGGGGGGGGTGCTGGTGACTTTGGGGGGGGTGGTGGTTTGCTATGAGGATCAGATGAATGCTTAGGCCACTGCCTGGGGAAGAATTAGTGACCACTCCTGCTGTTATGGAGGTTGGGCCATGAACAGGCTTTGGGCCTGCCACCTCCTCCGGTGTACCCAGATTCCTTACCTCCTGCACTGCGCGGTTCCCGGGGGTAGTAACAAAAGGGAGTGCAGAGCGTGCGGCATACAAGTCTAGGGTCTAAATATCGGGTTAATTAAGTAAGGAAGTAATGAAGTTAGTATGTATTTGGGTCTTTTTCGAGGACAGGGTCGCCCTTTTGTAAGCCCCAGCGGTCCTGAACATACTCGTAGACTAAGGATGGCCGTTGAACTTTGCAACTCACAAACCACAAGATCCGCTTCGCATCTTGCCCTTACCAATAGTTCTTAGGAATTAAAGGCTGTGCTGCCAAAAACACCCGGCGTTATTTTTTTGATTTGGTTATGAATTATGTTATGGTTGATTTTTTTTGATTATTGATGGTACGTCATGTTGGGTCTGTGATTTGTTATGTGAGTTTTTTTTGTAATGTTTTTTTTTTTGTATTGATGTTTTGTCGTTGTACCGTGTGATGTTTTATTGTTTACTGTATGAATGCGGTCTTTGCACATATGTGTCATGCAAATGCCTCGGAGTCAGAAGAGGGGTTCTGTAGTCCCTTTGAAAAGGAGTTAAAGATGGTTCTCAGCTGCCATGTGCGGGCTGGGATTCGAACACCAAAACAAGTCTCTGCACGAAGAAAGAGGCGAGTAGGGAACGATTGGGGGGTGGTCTGGGCTCTTTAACTGAGAGTGTAAAGCGAGCCAAGAACCTAAGAAACGATGTGCTGTGGGGGGTGGGTTTTTTGTTTGGGTGGGTGGTGTTAGTTTTGCGACAGGGTCTTCCGTAGCCCCAGCTATCACGGGAACTCACTCTGTAGGACCAGGCTTAGCTTGAACTACAGAGATATGCTGCCTCTGCCTCCCAAGTGCCTAGGATTAAAGGCAAGTGCAACAATGCACGTCACAACCAGCCAACCAACACATTTTCATAGGTTTAAAACTCAAGCCATAATACCCTGTTGGTGGTAGTTGCTGTGATATAGTTCTTCCAGCTTTACTGAGGTTGAGATCTCAGTCAAAACCCACTTCCCATCCCCACATTTCGGTGAATCATGGAGTAGCTTTTAGCCTATTCAGGAGGCTGTGTAGCCAGCACTGTAATTTCTTTCAGTACTTTTTTGTCCCTCCAGAAGAAACCCTGTATTTGTTTAGTCAGGCCTCACCTTCAACCCCAATTCCTACTTTCAGCACCTAGGCAACCATTACCTGTGTTTCTATGGAGTTGCCTCTTCCCTCTTCTGGAAAACCTCTCTGTAGATGGAAAACAGGATGTGTTGGCCTCTTCTTACTGCTTCATTTCCTGTACGGGCTTACCCATGTTGTAACTTGGATCTGTGGTTTTTATTTTTTGTCTTTTCTTGCGACAGGGTCTCACAATGTCAGAGATCCACCCGCTTCCTCCTCTTCGTGCTGGGATTAAAGCTATGCGCAACCTCATCGCACCAGTGTTTGTTTCATTATTTATGGGGTATAAAAATTCATGTGGGGGCTGGAGCGATGAGGAGTTAAGGGAGATGGCCCCTGCGTGTGAGAGCAGCTCGATCGCTCTTGGCAGAGGAACCCCGGGTTCGATCCCCAGCTCACCACATGGCGGCCAGACGAACCGCTCTGTAAACTCCAATTCCAGGAGAAATGCCAGTTCCAGGGGATGGATCTGAGACCCTCTTCTGACCTCCGTGGCATTTGCATCGACATGGGATGCACAACCTGCATGGCAGACAGTTACATTCAGTACACATTCAAACCTCAATTTAAAATAAAAGAATCTCATTTGGGCTGGGGCGATGGTTCAGTCAGTCAGGTGCCTGCTGTGCAAATTTCGAAAAGACCTAAGTTTGATCCCTAGATTCATGTAAAAAAGGTCAGGTGGGTGGTGTCACTTGTGATGCCAGTAGTGTGGGGAGGCAGAGACGGGTGGGCCTCTCAGGCTCACTGCAGGACCAGCCCAGCCTACTTTGTGAACTCAGGCTCACCGTGTCTCAAAAGACGGTGTTTTGTGCCTTCCTGAGGACCTAATGACCTCCCTCGTTCTCTCTTGTCTGATCAACAATACTCACACCCCACCTGTACATACAAACAACAGCCCACTGTGTCTATTAGCCATTGTGGCTATAGTATAGTTTATTTGTCCATTCCACAATTGATGGGGATTGGGTTATTTGTGCTTTGTGGCTCTCCCGAGTAACTTTCTATGAACATCTTTTCCATGTGTACATGTTTTAGTGTGGACCTGTGTTTTCATCTCTCTTGGATGATTAATACTAGGAGTGAATTGTGCTATTCATCTGGTTCAAAACTGCATTGAATTTCTTTTTTTTAATTTTAATTTTTTTATTTTTTTGTATGTGTATGAATTGTACTGTCTGCAATGGCGATGTTTGTGCACCCTCAGAAGAGGGTCTCGGATTCCCCGAACTGGAGTTCTCCTGGAAGTGGAGTTTCTCCTGGAGTTGGAGTTTACAGACGGTTCTTAGCCACCAGTGGGTGCCGGGGATCGAAAAACCCAGGTCCTCTGCAGAGGCAGTCGGGGATCTTAAACGCTAGGCATATCTCTCAGCCCGCCATTTCTTTTTATTTGAACTTTTTGAGGACCGGTTTTGGCTGTTTGTTTGCACCATTTTATTTCTCAATAGGTGTTATCAGAACAGGCTATTTAATTTCTGTTCGTCTTTTGCAATTGAGAGGAATGTAGACCACTGCGGGTATCATGGAGCTATCAGGCTAGAGGCAGGTGCGGTCGGTAAGTGGCAAGCAGCGGGCCTACCATGGCCTGTACAGAGGAATAGAGGACTGACATTTATGATCCCAGGATCCAAGTGCATTCCCGTTTGGATGGACCTGCAAGTCATTTGAGTAGTGGCTCCTGTGGGCACACCGAGGCAGCGAGCGGTGCTGCCGCCTGGTACCAGCTGCCGTTGGTCTCAGTGGCAGCCACTGGAGGGAAAAAAGGAGCAGGGGCCCAGGAGGCTAGGAGCGACACGCCCTCAGCTCAGATTGGGTGAGCTCAGCTCTGGGCCCCTCTGAGCTGTTGTGAGAGGGCCTGTCCCACTCAGTGCTGGCTCTGCTAAGGGCTCTGCCCAGCGTATCTGTATTCCAGGCTCTTCCCCACAAAGCTACCCTAACCCAGCCAAAAGCAGGGAGGAGCCAGTGTTGCTATTGGGTAGCTTTAAGGAAGTGACTACTTCCTAGGCTGAAATGTGGCTGAGCTGAAGGTTGAGCTCAGGCCCCAGGCTGCCATGCTTTGTTGAGCACACTGCAGAGACTGTTGGAAGCTAGATAGTGATAGCCTGAGTTGAGGGGAGGGGAAATATGATAATCTATATATTGTCCTAATACTCAGACCGTTTATGTTTTGTCTGTTGAAGTTCTGTGGAGAGAGACTTATCTTTCCACCCTCCCTCACCAGTGGCTATCACTATCTCGCTTCCAACAGTTCTGCCGTGTGCTCACACAGCATGGCAGCCTGGGGCCTGAGCTCAACCTTCAGCTCAGCCACATTTCAGCCTAGGAAGTAGTCACTTCCTTAAAGCTACCCAATAGCAACACTGGCTCCTCCCTGCTTTTGGCTGGGTTAGGGTAGCTTTGTGGGGAAGAGCCTGGAATACAGATACGCTGGGCAGAGCCCTTAGCAGAGCCAGCACTGAGTGGGACAGGCCCTCTCACAACAGCTCAGAGGGGCCCAGAGCTGAGCTCACCCAATCTGAGCTGAGGGCTGTAGTCCTGACTCTGCCACTTGCTACTGTTTTCCCTCCCAGTGCTGCCATGAGACAAGGCAGATGGTACAGGCTGCAGCACAGAGCCTGCCTCGGTGGGCCCACATGGAGCCACTATCAATGACTGCAGTCAATCAAGGATGCACGTGGATCCTGGGGCATGAATGTCAGCATCTTCTCTGTACAGGCATGGAGCCTGCTGCTGCCCTTACCACCTGCCCTAGGCCTGAAGAGCTCATGAGCCTCAGTGTCTCATTCTCTCATGTGCAAGACAGGAACAAAATGCTTCTGATAACCACCTTATTGAGAAAATAAAATGGTGCAAAACAAGCCAACAGTCCTCAAAAGCTAAATGCGGTGCTGGAGAGTTAGCCTAGCGTTTAAGAGCAACGAATGCTCTTGCAGCGGACCTGGTTCGATCCCCGGCACCCACATGGTGGCTAAGAACCGTCTGTAACTCCAATTCCAGGAAGAAAAACTCCAGTTCCCGGGGAATCCGAGACCTCTTCTGAGGTGCACAAACCTGCATTGCAGCCCGTTACATTCATACACATACAAAAAAAACTAAAAATAAAATTAAAAAAAAAAAATTCAATGCAGTTTGACCATATGATGAGCCATTCCACTCATAAGTATACATCCAAGAGAGATGAAAACACAGGTCCACACTAAAACATGTACACATGGAAAAGATGTTCATAGAAAGTTACTCGGGAGAGCCACAAAGCACAAATAACCCAATCCCCATCAATTGTGGAATGGACACCTAAACCCCCTATACCGCTAGCCACAAATGATTGTTTGTATGTTTAAAGGTTTGTGTGTAGTGTTGATCAGACAAGAGTAATGAGGGATGTCATCCTCGGCCACCCACCGTCTTTGAGCACAACGGTGAGCCTGAGTTTCACAAAGTAGGGCGGGCTGGTTTCCTGCCAGTAGCCTGAAAGTAGGCCCACCCGTCTATGCCTCCCCAACACTGCAATCACAACGTGCCATCACCACCACCACCTGACTTTTTACATGTTCTAGGGATCCAACTTAGGTCTTTCAAAATTTGCACAGCAAGCACTTGGACTGACTGAACCATCGCCCCAGCCCCAACATGGATATTCTTTTTTATTAATATTTATTTTTGAATGGTATGGGATGTCTGTCTGGCTATGCCAGGTCTGTGCCCCCCATGTAACTGCAATGCCTAAGATGCGTCCAGAAGATGGGTCTCGGCATTCCCCGGGAACTGGAGTTCCTCCTGGACCTTGGTGTTACAGGCGGTTCTCAGCCGCATTGGTGCTGGGGATCCGAACCCGGGTCCTTCCAAGAGCAGTCAGAGCTCCCAACCGCCAGGCAATCTCTCCAGCCCCCAACATGATATTCTTTACCCATTAAATATGACACACTGGTGCGATTGAGGTTGCGCATCGCTGTAATCCCATCACGAAGAGGCGGAAGCGTGGGGATCTTGACCTTGTGCGACCCTGTCTCAAAAAGACAAAATAAAAAACACAGATCCAAGTTACATACATGTGTCAGCCCTACAGGAATGAAGCCAGTAAGAAAGGCCACACATGCTGTTCCATCTACATGAGAGTTCCAGAAGAGGCAACTCCATAGAAACACAGGTAATGGTTGCCTAGGTGCTGAAAGTAGGAATTGGGGTTGAAGGTGAGGCCTGACTAAACAAATACAGGGTTTCTTCTGGAGGGACAAAAAAGTACTGAAAGAAATTACAGTGCTGGCTACACAGCCTCCTGAATAGGCTAAAAGCTACTCCATGATTCACCGAAATGTGGGGATGGGACGGTGTGTGAGCTGTATCTCAGTAAAGCTTGGAAGACTATCACAACTACCACCACAGGGTTATTATGGGATTGAGTTAACCTATGATAAAGTGGGGTGGCTGGGCGTGGTGGTGCATGCCTTATAATCCTAGCACTTGGGATGGCAGGGCCCGGCAGATCTCTGTGAGTTTCAAAGCTAGCCTGGTCTACAGAGTGCGTTCCAGGATAAGCTGGGGCTACCAGGAAGGGACCCTGTCTCAAAAGTACAAAAAACAAAAAAAAAAAAAAAACAAGAAAAATTAGTGGGGCTGGAGAGATGGCCTAGCAGTTAAGCGCACCGATTGCTCTGCAGGACGGAATGTGTTCGATCACCAGCACCCACATGGCAGTGAGAACCATATTTAATCCAGTTTCAAGGGACTCAGAAACCCTTCTTCTGACCTCCGAGGCATGCATTGCCACAGGTAGGTGCAAAGACCTGCATGCAGGACAGTACATGAACACTTAAGAAAACAAAATACACAGTCTGGGTGTGGGGCCACACACCTTTAATCCTAGCACTTGGGAGGGCAGAGGCAAGCGGATCTTTGTGCGTTCAAGGCCATCCTGGTCTACGGAGTATGTTCCAGGACAGCTGGGGCTACAGGAGACCCTGTCTCGAAAAGACAAAAATAAATACATAAATTAATTAAATTACATTAAATTAAAAAAGATATTTAGAAAATAGTACTGGTATGCAGCAGATGCACAATACTTGTTAGCTACACAGGGAAAAGCAGTGCAGGGTAAGGAATCTGGGTACACAGGTGGCAGGCCCAAAGCCTGTTCATGGCCCAACCTCCATAACAGCAGGAGTGGTCACTAATTCTTCCCCAGGCAGTGGCCTAAGCATTCATCTGATCCTCATAGCACCCCCCCCCACCTGTCCCTTGCAGGCATTTTGACTACCATCGCTTTGCAAAAAAAAAGAAAAAAAATGAGGCAAGAGAATGAGGGGAATTTGCTCAAGGGCTGGAAGTGGAGTCTGGCAGAGCTGGGCAGATCTTGATCTGCCATCGTGGCCAGCTCAGCTCTGCTGCAGCTCGCTCTGCCTCCCATGCGTTGCCTTCTCTCCCATTTCAGAGAAAAGACTCACTAACCCAACCTTACCAGAGAAAAGAGCTACTAAGGACACTGCAGGCTGAGAGCACCCATGCCTTCTGCCCAGCTCCAATACTCACTCAACACTGGCTCCCCTTTATCTCCGAGTCACCATTACCTGAAACAGGTACAGCTTCTCCGCCAGACTTTTAGCCAAGTACACGTCAATCTGGGAACAAGGGAAAAGACTTAGCCAGGACACCTAGCCCATTCAGTTAGTGGCAGTGGCTCACAGTGGTAGCTTGGGTAGAGGAAATAACTTGGCTCGTGCTAAGGACAGAGGCAATCAGGCCAGGCCTTCAAGTTGGCCATATCCAAGACTCCCTCCCGAGAACTCCCAGGGGACTGGGACCAACACCAGAACTCACTTTACCCCCATCCAAGATCACTGTAACTTGGGAAGAACACACCTTCCCCGGGAAGCCTCCTAGAACAGGGAGAAGTGCTTTCTGAGAGAGAAGAAGGGGAGGCTTCCCCTGCCTGCCTGTTACCCCTCTGTGCCTTCTCCTACCTTACCTCTCCTGGACTGGCTGTTTTAAAGTGGTCTGCAAGGCCTGTGTAACTACCTTTCTTCTCTTCTTCTTTCCTAGAAAGACTACCCTATCCTGTTCAAGAGTAAGAGTTTGCTTCCTGCTTCCCCAGCTCTGCATATGAAATGATGTTCATCCTTGCACTGGACTCTGCACATTTATTCTTTCTTCATGGAATGTCCTTCACAACAAGCCCCTGACAATCCTTCACTTACAGGACTCAGCCAAATCACCACTTGAGCAAAAGCTCACAAGGCTACAAAGGAGGCTCCCTCTGTGCTGTCACTAATCAGCCCCTGTGGCAGTGTAGCTAAGCTGAAGTGCACTTAAATAACTCAAATCTAAAAAACATAATGAGTAGCATCTCCCAAACAAAGGAAAACCACTCTGCCTATCTAGGGATGGTCTCTAGGCCCTTCAGCCTCAGGCTGGGCTCCAGACTCACCCAGGGAAGCCGGGGCAGATAAAGTCACTTTTTGCCTGTTGTCCTCCACAAGTATGGGACTTGGCTGAAAGGGCTCTGAAGGGTAAGTTTCTCTTTATGCATACAGCCTGGAACCTGTCTCTCCCTAGTCTTCATCCCGAGACTCCAATCTCAGCCTAGTCATAGTCCCACCCATATCCTAGAAGCTGCCGAATGAGAGTCTGGTAAATCCAGGAACATCGGTTCAATGGCAGGCCCTCGAGCTAGCTTTACAGACACTGGTATACAGGCAAAGAGAATGGATGTGAAGTGCCAGGGGTGTGAGGGTGAAGCCTAAGAGAATCAGGGGCTGGTAGATCACGGCCACCTATGAAGGGAAAAGTTGACCACACAGGTGCCTGAGGCACAGCAGAAAGAACAGCAAGGTCTAGGGTCCCTAGATCATCAATAGGTCCCAGACTACCCTACTGACACATAGAGGAGACTTGGTCCTGTTAGCCTGTGGCCCAGCAAAGGGTGGACAGCAGCAGGTACCTCCTGTACGACTGGGTCATCTTCTTCATTGGCCATACTAGGGAGAGCCAGCCACAGTCCTCAACTTGACCTGCAAAGAAAGCAAGAGACCTGGATGATTCAGTAGCCATTCAAGCCGGGCGTGGTGGGCCACATTTAATCCCGCACTCGGGAGGCAGAGGCACGGGACCCTATCTGCGAGTTCCAGGCCAGCTGGGGCAAACTCCTTCCACTGGGGCTGTGCAGAAAGCAGAAGCCCAAGATGACACACAACCTTTCTGTGTCTGTGGGATGGCAGCAGTATGGAGGGAGAAAAACACAAGGAGACATGCCAACCCTACTTCTGAGGAAAACAACCACCCAGTTTACAGGTTTCTTTTTTTTCTTTATTTTTATTTTATGTGTACGAGTGTTCCACCTGCAGGGAGGCAAAAGAGGGTGTCAGATCCTCTGGAACTGGGTTTACAGATGGTTGTTAGTCAGTGTTTGGGTGCTGGGATTTGAATTTGGTCCTCTGCAAGAGGCAGTCCAGCACCTCAACTACTGAGCCATCTCTCCCGCCCCTATAGTTGTTTCTGACCATTCACAAAAGAATATGCCAGCCCGGCCTCAGGAGGAAAGCTGGTGATCCACAGACACAGCTGAAAGACTGGAGACCTGAGGGTCCACAAAAAATAACAAAGAAAACCAGCTTTTGGAGGGGACCGACTCTCATCCTAAATTCGTTTGCCAACTCTTCTGTGCTTTGGTGTCAAAATGACCTTCGGGGGCTGAGGAGATGGCCTTCCCCTTTTAAGTGGTTTTGAGATGGCCAAATGCTTCTGCAGAGGACCTGGGTTCGATCCCCAGCACCCACATGGTGCTGAGAACCGTCTTTAACTCCAGTTCCAGGGGGAATCTAACGCCTCTTCTGACCTCCAGGCTATTGTATGACACTGGGTGGCCACAAACCTAACATGATAGGACAGCTACATATTACAATAAAAAAAATAAAAATTTTTTCACAAAAGAAACAAAAAAAGCACATTTATTAAAAAAAAAAAAAAAAAGACTTTGTCCTTCTATCTTTTTCTCTCAGATATCTGAGTCCACAAGCCTCTGAGAAGCTTGAATCAGAGACTGAATTCAGAGCTAGGTTACAGGTGTTTATCCAAAATCACACAACAGCAAGATGACTACTGGACTTCAAATCTAGGTCTTGGTTGCTGCTGTGAGTGGGGGAGTTCAGTGCCAGGAGGCTGCTATTCTGCCCTAGCCTGGCTATCGGGGAGGGTGAGGTGCCCTCTCAGCTTCAGGACAGAGGCTCCTCCCTCTGGAGGCCACACTTGATTAGGTTACTGCAAAAGCTGTCACCTCCCTTCAGGCCAGGATCCAATTCACTGGCTTTCAGCTTTCGGCTTATGACCTGCAGTAAGGAATTCTTTTCTTGCCAGTGACCCAGAACATATGCATGATGTCAAATCTGAGGCAGCACTTCATGTAGCATGACTTATATGTCATGCAGTGATGCTTGCTATCCTTGCTCATGCAAAATTAAAATGCTAGTGGCAATCCCCCCGTGCTGATTGTTCTTCAATCCCTAATAAATTTTACCTGCAATCTTTACTGAATGATCCAACAAGCTTTTTGAGTTGGGTGCACCAGCCCACACCTGTGGGCTAGTGCTGGGGAAGCTGAGGCAGGAGGATTTTGAGTTCCAGGCCAGCCAAATCTACACTGTGAGATCCTGTCAAAACAAAAAGCAACAAAAAGCAAGCCAAAGGCTTCCGTCAGCCGCTCCCCCATCTCCAAGTCTCCCAGTGACTGCCAAGACGCGTTGTCGTGACAGCATACAGCACCCCCTGCTTCTCCAAACCCTTTAACTACCCCAATAAAACAAAATCCAAATTCCTTTCCATGGCCCCTAAGGCCCACAGGACAGCACCCTTTTCTCCCCCACTCCTAGTGACAGTTGCTGGGCCTCCGACAGCCCCAAACCCTAGCCTCTAAGGGACCTGGCACAACAACTCTTTGCCCCAGGGGATTTCCTGGGGGCTCCATTTCACTAGAGGTAACCACTGGTACCCCCTCCAGGACTAGACAGGTTCCCTTAATAACTGCACAGCTTCTCTGGATCACTTTCAGTCACTCACATAACCCTGATATATTTCTTGACTAGTTCTGACGTGGAACTCCCATGTCTCTAGATGTTAGCTGCCTTCTGCACTAGACTTTAAATTCCATGAAGGCTTCTCAATGCTTCAGATTCCTCAACAGTGAAGTGGGGATAATTATTACACTTCACCAAGTTGTTATGGGATTGCTACATCTTAAAAAATATTCACTGCTTTTCTCTATTCCTAACAGAACCAGGCATCAATGTAGCGCGCGCACACACACACAAATTATACTTCATCTTCTCATTAGCTGTGTAAATCAAAATTTAGCATGCCTAATTTAGAAATGATGAAACAGGTTCAGAGACTAATTTGCCCAAGGTCACAGAGCTACATTGAAAAATCCAGGTCTATCTGATGTCAAAGAACGTTGATTTTATTCTTAGCCACCATGCAGCACATCTTCTTGATAAAAGGCAGTATGGTATAGTGGGTAAGAGGTTGGACTTCCATGCGCAACCGTACAGGTTCAAACCTCACCTCTACTACTTGCCAGATGACTACCGAAACAAATTCCACAACCCTGGGCCCTTTCCTATTTTCATCCCTAAACCGGGAATAATACAAACACTGGCTTCCACAGGACTTCAAGGGAGACGGAAAAGAAATAAATGGAACCTATAGGAAGGATTGTTACTACGTGGCAACATGTTTTCTTCCAATGTAAGACAGGATCAGACAGAAATGAAGGAGGTTGCAGGAAGGGAGCGTCAACCTATTTCACCCTCTTAGACCTGCTAAATTCCTCATTCCTATTTCACAGATGAGGCATGGGGTCTTATCCTTTCGTCTCCAAGCCCCACGAGTGTGGGGCTGACAAGCCAGAACGACCGCGTTTTTGCACTGACCCCCTCGCCCCCCCGTGGATGTGCAGTCGGGGGCGTCCCCACAACACCCGCTGGCTCTCCACAGGCACCGGCCAATGAATGAGGTGCCCAGGGCTTGGCCCAGCTGGGCTAGGGCAGCACCCGGCGGCCGCCCGGGCATGCAGTGCCTCTTGCCGCCTCGCGGGTGGGTGCTCGGCCCCTTCCCACGCCCCCCGCGGGCCGCCACGCACAGGTGCGGATCCGGTGCGAGCCCGGGCGGGGCAGGGTGACCGCGGCCTGAGTCAGCGCCGGGCCCGCGGCCTCCCCGATGCGCAGCCCGGCCGAACGGCCGGGAACCAGGCGGCCAGGTCCCGGGGCGCTGCCAGTGCTCCCCACCCGGGTCCGGGAGGCCGCCGGCCCCTCGGCACGCAGCGGCGCGGGCCTCCCCGGCCTACTCGGCAGCACGGCCCCGGTCCTCAGCGCGAATGCGGCGGCTGCGGCCCGAGCCCCGGGGTCGCCGAGTCAGGACCCACCTCTCCGCCGGGGCCGCACGCGGGCGGCGGGCAACGGCCCAGGAACCCGCAGGCTGTAGAGACGCCGGAGGCCGGATCTCCTATCAGGCAGCGGCCATGTTGCTGCTGGAGAAACTCCGCGGACACGTGGGGGGAGCAGGCCGGCCCTCGCGCTTCCTCTTACCCACAATGCCCCGCCCCGGCGCGCGAGGCCCGCCCCTAGCCGAGCCATTCAAGGTGCAGAGAACGCAAACCGACGGCAGGAGTCGCTGCCGCGGACGCAAAAACGGAACAGAGCGAGAAGCTGTAGCGATAAAAAGTTATTAGCCTTGGCAGCGGTGGGATTCGAACCCACGCCCCCGAAGAGACTGGAGCCTTAATCCAGCGCCTTAGACCGCTCGGCCACGCTACCCAGATATCTGTAAGGCTTTCTAAGAAGCTACTTAATGCTTTTACAAACAATTCTCTTGATTTTTAAAGTGCTTCTTCATTGGATTTATGTTTTTTCTAATCCTGATATATACTACTGCAATAATATTATAAAAATGCCCATGCTTTAAATAAAATATTTACTCCATATTTAATTCCAGGCTTATTCCAAACAGATTTGGGTTGGTGAGAAATAAACAATAAAAAAACAGTTTAGGAATTTGTATTCTGAGTCAGTGGGTTAACAAGACTGATTAACGCATGAATGATCCACATGACCCGGATTAGGTATCCCGCGAGATTGATCCTAGCAGTAACTGGTACCCAGGCTCTGATAGCTGAACCAGATAGCCGATCTTTCACAGTTCTAAGAATTTCCTGTTAAAATTTTTTAATTACACAAACCCAAAACTTTGCAAATAAATTCTTTGACCTTTGATCAATGCTACTTTCCTCTGCAGAAGATCTTTTGCTGTCAGTTTCTATGGATATATATGTCCATGGAAAATTTTGTTTTTACTCTGTATGGATTGGTATAAAACATTTATTAAGTTACAAATAATATAGCCTCTGTATGGGCTACTACATAAATATTTATTAAGATATAAATAATATAACCTCTGTATGAGCTAGTATATATTTGTTAAGAACAAATTAATCTGGGTGTGGTGGTGCCCGCCTTTAAACCCAGCACTCAGGAGGGAGAGGAGGTAGCTCTTCCGTGAGTTCAAAGGCCCGCCCTGGTTCTACAGCGTGGCTCCAGGCCAGCTGGACTAACGGGCGACCTGGTCTCAACAAACAAACAAACTTCAAAATTCAAATATAGTTATGCATCTGAATTTTTATCACTCTTTTACTTGCTTTTTTATTTACTTTTAAAATTTTTTTATTTTTTATTATTTATTTATTTATTTATTTATTTATTTAATTATTTATTGTAATAGGGACTGTCCGCATGTACGTTGGTGCACCCGGGTCGTGCAATGCGCGAAGGTCAGAAAGAGGGTGTCAGATTCCCCTGGAACTGGAGTTAAAGTTAAGGACGGTTCTTCAGCCACCATGTGGGTGATGGGAATCAACCCTGGTCCTGTGGAAGAACAGTTAGCTCTCTTAATCGCTGAGCCATTCTCCAGCCCCTAAAAATGAATTTTTAAAAAAATTTTAATCTATGCATGCTAATAGATACAAACAAAATTTATTTAGTTAGTTATCTATTTATTTATTTTATTTATGGAGGGGCCTGCTGTGACAGACAAACTTTTCCACTATGTGGGTTCTGTCCTGAGGATAGAACTCAGAGATCAGACGTGGTAGCAAGGGCCTTTACCCACTGAGCCATCGCAACCAGCCCCAAAGGATTTTTGGAAAACAAGGATCGTGATAAAAAGTACAAAGGAAAAAAGTAAGCATTATTTGCACCCCCGGTAATGAAACTCATGACGACCCATACATGTAGTACACCACACACACACACCACACATATATATCTATGATATATATAGTGATGATATATATATATATCATTGTTACAGATTCTCCCACCATCACACATATCTCCCTTGTACTTGTTGATAGTCAGGGGACTCAAAGTAAGCCCAGGCAGGGCTTCAACTTGTATGCGCAAGTGATGATGTTGAATCCTTATGCCTCTAAGTGCTGAGATTACAGGCTTGCACTTAGCTAGTTACTGTTAATATTATGGCATTTTTTTTCTTATAATTCTTCTCCTGTGTATAGCTGGATGTGGTGGCACATGCCTTATCCTAGTCACTGGTGAGGCCAGACAGGCAGGTAGTTCTCTGTGAATTCAAGACCAACCATATCTACATAGTGTTAGCCAGGTGGTGGGACTACAGGGATCCCTGTCTCCAAAAGACAAAAAATAAAAAAATAATTCTTCTTCTATGTGTATTAATTTTTTTTGGGGGTTTTGTTTGGGGCAGGGTTTTTTGAAGATAGGGTCTCCTGCGGCCCCAGTGGCCAGGAAACTAGCTATGAGCTCAGGTGGACATTGAACTCCCGAGATCCGCCTCCTCTTGCCTCGCCTCTGGATAATGTGGGATTATATAGGAGTGCCACCACAATGCCTAGGATCTATGTATCTAGTTTTTTATACAAGGTACAAAGCCAGTTATGGTGGTGAACACCCTTTACTCATGAGGAAGCAGAGGCAGGCCAAGCAGATCTTTGTGAGTAAAAGGCAAGCCTCATCTCCATAGTGAGTAAATTACAAAGGTAAGGCCTTTGAGATGGCCTGAGGACCTGAGTTTAATCCCTGGAATCCACATGGAGACTGAGCGAACTAACTCTTAGAGGTCTCCCTGTGGCCTCTACATGTGTTCTACTGCATTACATATACATAAAAAAAATGAATACATGTAAAAAAATGTTTTTGAGTTACATAGGTAGAGATAGAAATATACCCATTAAAAATTTTACTTAAGGGGGTTTGATGAGAGGGATGGCTGAGAGGGTAAAAAGCACGGGTTCGATTTCCAGCAAGCCACATGGTGGCTAACAAGTTCCAGGGGATGCCAATACCACCTTCTGACTCTGTAGGCACAAAGAACTGGAGCACCTACACATATGCAGGCAGCACATTCATACACCTAAACTTAATAAATAAAATATTTTTTAACATTTTAGTTTAAATATGGGCTAGGCTGGCATGGTGGCACACACCTTTATTCCCAACACCCAAGAGGCAGAAGCAGACACGAAGCAGGTGGACCTTGCAAGTTTCTTGGGACTTTACAACGTGTAGGTTGGACCCCAAAGCTGCCACACCAGAAAGTCTTGAGCTGCCATGGATGGTGGTTTCCCCACAGCTGCACAGATGTTCCTCCATCAACCTCTTCTAGCACACACACTCCAGCATATGCACCCATACCCAGAGGGCAGTTAAGGCAAAATTCAAACAAATGTTGGAAGGAGAGGCTAGAATCTCTGGGAAGGAAGGGCTCCAGTGCCCCTCTGCTACCCCTTCTTTCTGAGGAAAGGCAATAATCAATAAGCCTTGTAAGAAAATAAAACTCTTTTAAAATATTTTATTACTTTTTTTTTATGTGTGTATGAGTGCACTGTCTACAAGTAGGTTGGTACACCTCTGTCCTGCAATGCCACAGAAATCAGAAAAGGGAGTTGGATTCCCCTGGAACTGGAGTTAAGAGGTTCTTAGCCTTGCCATGTGGGGGCTGGGAATCGAAACCCGCATTCCTCTACAAGAACAGTGGTGCTCTTAATTTGCTGGCCATCTCTCCAGCCCCAAGAAATAAAATCTTTAAAACTCAGGCATGTTGGCGCGTGCCTTTAATCCCACCACTCAGACGGCAGGGCAGGGAGATCTCTGTGAGTAACGCTAGCCTGGTATATATAGTGAGTTCAGGACAGGTGGGGGCTACAGGGAGGGGACTTGTTTTCTCAAAAAAGACATAAATAAATAAATAAATAAATAAATAAAAAATAAATAAATTAAATAAAATACTTTTCTATCAAAAAACATTGCAACTCCTGTTGTCTTTCTCTTCAGTAACCTTGTTATAAGACTGAATGTTATTTGGTTTGGTTTGTTTTTTTTTTGGTACTCTTCGAGGACAGAGTATCCCTGTAGTCCCAGCTGTAATGGAACTCCCTCTGTAGACCAGGCTGGATTGAAAACTCCCAAAGAATCACCTGCCTCTGCCTTCCAAGTGCTAGGATTAAAGGCGTGCGGCCATTCCGCCCAGCCCTGTTTGTTTCTTAACCTATCAGTTGTAACTTGTAGCATCATTTCTCATCTTCCCTTTTGTAACGTCTCGGATTTACATTTTTTTTTTTTTTTTTTTTGGTCTTTTTGGGACAGGGTCTCCCTGTAAACCAACAGCTTTTCCTGGAACTCCACTATGTAGACCAGGTAGGCCTTGAAATCACAAAGATCGCACTGCCTCTGCCTCCAAAATGTTGGGCCACCTCGCCTGGCTTCAGATTTACATTGTAAGAAAGTTTTTTCTCCCTTAACCTAATATGTCTTGTTTTTCATCCACAACAGCCTTTTTTTTGTGACTCTTAGCCTCCAGCCACGCTTACAGATGCCAAAAGATTTTTACCAAAGTGCTTCCCATTGGGTTTACGTTGTACGGTTGAACTTTGACCAAGGATAACAGCTAAACTCTCTTTCGCATCTGGGATAAAAGGGAAAGACCATCTCAACTTCATCAGAAGTAAAGTTGGCCTTGCCCAGAAGTTCTCAGCGGGACTGGCAGTCATTTCTTTGAGGCCCTGAATTTATCTCTAACATCATCTCATGATGGTCGCTTGCAAGCCAACACTGCCAGTCTGATGGAGATGGTGGCTACTTTGCTCAGAAGACCTTATTCTGCAATGCCAATCTAGACACTCCCCTACAGACAAGCCCAGGGGGGGTCTACTAGGCAATTCTAGATATGTCATGTTAACAATCAATATAAACCATCACCGAGTCCAAGGGGGTTTTGTGATTTATAAGTCTTCTATTATGGCCTGAGTTGATGTCTATATATGTAAAATTGCATCAAAAATTGCATCATTTGTGCAAATTCCTCTATGAAGCCAATGGTTTAATAAATACTACTTTTTTTTCAAGTGTCCCTACCAATTCTAAACCTTTGAATTGGTCTCCCAGTAGGTCCTTACTTGCAACAAAACTGTAATAAATTTTGACTGGCAAGAAAATTACCTGAAAATTTTTAACATTTCTCACCAATCTTTAGGGCTTTTCTTTTCCTCTCTCTGGATGGAATCAGGTGTTTTGTCTTCTAATAGCCACTGCATTTTCTGGCTCCCACACAAACTGAATATCCTTCATCCACTTGAAACTAAGTGTTGATTTCAGATTTGTGAATATTTACATATGTAATGAGATCTCTTGCGGATGGAACCCAAGATGCAATATGGAATTCACTTATGTTTCCAATACGTTCTTAAACATATGCCTGCAAGCTAAATTTATACAATTTCAAGTTTTTCAGTGTCAGGGATCAAAAACAAAGCCTTGTATATGGTAAGGAGGTGCTCTGCCAGTGAGCTATATTTATTTTTTGTTCTTTCCGACAGGGTTTCTGTAGTCCCCAGTGGCCTGGAACCATTGCTATGTAGACCAGGGGCTGGCCTTGAACTCACTTTGTAGTCTAGGTTGGCCTTGCCTCTGCCTCCAAGTGTTGCGGTTAACGGGCTTGTACAGAGGCTGGTTCCCTTCCCAGTACCCACAAGGGGCTAACAACCATTCATACTCCAGTTTAAGGGGGGATCCATACCCTTTTCTCAGTTCTCTGCAGGTATTGCATGACACAGGCTGCACTGCATTACATACATTAGGGCAAATACACTCCATATAAAATAAAAATAATTAAAACTAAACAACAAAAGAACACCCTCATTGTTTTAGGGTATGAAGTATTTATTAGTTTGCTTTGTTGTTTCTGTTATGAATAAAAGTTCCCAAAAGTTAAAGCCAGGCTTGGTGGTACACGCCTTTAATCCCAGCACTTGGAAAGAAGAGGCAGGCAGATCTCTGTGAGCTCAAGGACAGTCCGGTATACAGAGTAAGAAGTTCCTGGACAGAATAGCATCTTTCACTGAGCCGTCTAAAAGGCTGGTTGTCTGAGAAGAATTTCACACATAGTGGAGAGTTTGGGATGTTACAAATTTCGAGCCAAATTACATTTTGGGCCTTTTTAGTTGTGTGGTGTGTAGGTTGTTGTTGGTTTTGTTTTTTTGTTTTTTTACAGTGCTTAAATTTTTTTTATTTTTTTATTATTTTTTAATACTATTTTTGTAACATGATTATCAAATCTAGACCCGTACCCTATCCCCCCACCCCACCAAGAGCTCATGTATTCTGCCAAGATGCTTTTCATCTCTTTCTCAGTCTTTCTCAAATATTCTCCATGTGGAAACTGTTTTGAGCAGAAGTCACGTTTCTCAGTTCTTTGATGCAGTCTTTCTGTTGTTGTTGTTGTGTTGTTTCCAATATGCATCACTCCCAACTGCTTGGACAAAAGCTCAAGGGGCCATGCACAAGAATACTTACAACTAGGTAATTGGCACTAGCATCCACAGATGAGAGATACCATTCATCTTTGTTTTTCTGGGACTGTGTTACTTCACTCAGCATGATGTCTTCTACTCCCAGCCATTTTTCTGCAAAGCTCATGATGTTCATCTTTCTTTTTTTTTTTTTATACACTTGTATTTATTTTTTTATGTGTATGAATGTACTGTTGCATGTAGGTTTGTGCCCGGAAGGTCAGAGCGGTGTTTCAGATTCCCTGGAATTGAGTTACAGACAGTTCTCAGCTGCCATGTGTGGTGCTGGGGTCAACGAAACCGCGGGTCCTCGCAAGAGCAGTCGGAGCTCTTAACCATAGGCTTCTCGTCCAGCCCAGATGTCAATTTCTTTACTGCTGCCTATGAACTCCATTGGTGTAGATGTACCACATTTTCTCTATCCCATTCGTCAGTTGAGGGGCATTTGAGTTGGTTCCAGTTCCTTGGCTATTGTGGAAGAGAGCTGCAATAAACATGGCTGTGCATGGTATCTCTGCGGTGGGGTGAGAGCTTGAGGATACATGCCTAGGAGTGGTATGGTTGGATTTGGTTGGGGCATATTATTCAAGTCATCCAAGGGTTCTCCCCACTGCTTTTTCCATAGTGGCTGTACATTTTACATTCCCTCAAGCAGTGGATGAGTATTCCTCTTTCCCACATTATTCTATTGTATTCTGTTGTGTATCTATCTGTTTTCTTTTGATCCTAGCCAGTCTTATTGGAGTAAGATGATATCTTAAAGGTGGTTTTTCTGCTTTGCATTTTTCTTAATTGATTATTAGCAATGTTGAACATTCTTTTTTTTAATTTTTTTTTATTAATTTTATTTATTTCTTGTATGATGTATGAAATGTACTGTCTGCATGCAAGTTTGGTGCACGCCGTGTCGTGCCATGCGGCGGAGGTCAAGAAGAGGGTGTCGATACCCCTGGAACTGGAGTTGAATTGGAGTTTCAGACGGCCTCTCGGTACGCCATGTGGGTGGCTGGGATGATGAATGGTGAAACTACAGCAATATAGTCTGGCCACTCATCTGATCAACTTGATTGAACATACAAGCCCCACCTGCTGGATGGTGGGACCCAGGGGCTGTGTGGGTTTGGGCACAACTGCTTGCAAATTGGTTTTACATGAAGGATGCTTGTACTCATAAATTATTACTTAATATTAAAAAAATGAAAAAAAAAACTGAAAAAAAGAATAGATGTTAAACATCTCTAGACAGATGTAATTTTATGTACAAAATATAGATCCTTATATTCACAGACAATTATCCAAGTCACCACTCATCAAAGAAGCTTCGTTTGCAACAGATGGCGAATATTACAGAGTTCCATACCTGCTCTACACAGAGATTGTGAATTGCTCAAGCCTAAGTGGCACATCTATGATGCAACCTCTACACCTGAGGCTCAATGAACATAGAAGAAGGAGTAAAGAAAACACTCATGGATCTTTCAGTTCTCATCAATGAAGCTCTTTCATGCAACAGAGGGTTAGGAACACAAATGGTAACAAATGTCCAAAGCATAGAGAATAAGAACCTGCAGACTGTGAGTACTTAGACAAGACTCATTTTAAATTTCATACACCCAGACCTCAGAGACCATTGTGGATGAGGGAACAGAAAGATTGTAAGAGTCAAGGAGAAGGTCCATGACCATATAGAAATGGAATCCTACAGGCTCCTGGGACTTTGCTGTAGGTTTATATAAACATGCATGCACAAGACTCAAGTAATCTAAAGCAGAGAAAAACCCAACACCGAACTATGGAAATGGACAATGGACCTCAAACATAGTCAGAGAATTATTGTCAGCTGATTACTGCTGGGTGAGGAAGAGCTCATCTTTTTAAAAGGAGGGTTTCCAGATAGGCTGACCAGATCCCACGGATGGACCTGTGCTGAGGGACATCAGGGGATACCTTCTTGACACAATAGGCCTTAACATAAATGATAGAAGGCCAATTACCTAGCTGTAAGAATTCCAGTGGAGGAGTTATAGCAGGGTACCAATGTGGAAGGGTGTGTAGAGATGATTAAGATATTCCAGATATTCCATATGAAATATACAAAAATCCACTTAAAAATGTACCAAAAATTACACATTATTAGCACAGATAATGTTTCTTTTTTTCTGATGGATTTTCCTTTATTTTTTAATATATTTTGTACATGATTATCAAATATAGACCCGTGTCCCCCACCCTATCCCCCCACCCCACCAGAGCTCATGTATTCTGCCAAGCATGCTTTTCATCTCTTTCTCAGTCTTTCTCAAAATTCTCCATGTGGAAGTTGACTGTCTTGAGCAGAAGTTCACTGGTTCAGTCAGTTCTTTGATGCAGTCCTTTCTGTAGTTGTTGTTGTTGTTGTTTCCAATATGCATCACTCCCAACTGCTTGGACAAAAGCTCAAGGGGCCATGCACAAGAAATACTTACAACTAGGTAATTGGCACTAGCATCCACAGATGAGGGATACCATTCATCGTTTGTTTTTCTGGGACTGTGTTACTTCACTCAGCATGATGTCTTCTAGCTCCAGCCATTTTTCTGCAAAGCTCCTGATGTCAAGTTTCTTTACCATTGCATAGAACTCCATTGTGTAGATGTAGCACATTTTCTCTATCCACTCATCAGTTGAGGGGCATTTGGGTTGGTTCCAGCTCCTTGCTATTGTGAAGAGAGTTGAAATAAACATGGCCGTGCATGTATCTCTGCGGTGGGGTGAGTCTTGAGGGTACATGCCTAGGTAATATTGTTTCTTATCTGTGCTGCTATGAACATGTGTCTGCCAGGATCCTGTGAAGCAGTGGCAGCACTAAGAAATGGACTGTAACAGAAAAGTTCCTAGGTGGGCTGACAGAAGCCAGGGCTGGGTAGTACCACAGCGGATGTCTAAAGGCTGGAGAAATAGTGGAACATGCGTCTTCTTATCTCAGAGTCAACAGCACAACAACTCCATTAAAGCAACAGCCCCATAACAAGCACAGCCATGTTCTAAGAGGAAACAATGATGGAGCCCTAAGCCAAGGCTCAAGCTCCTGGTGTAGCCACTGCTATAGATTCATAATTAATAGCTATGGACCTGGACCCTGATGTTCACAGGTGATAGCTGGAAACACACTAGCTGGAAGTAGGCAAAATGTGAGTCAGAATTAGCTTCCTCTTTCTGTAAGCATTTATTGTATTTGACCCATCCTACCATAAGTTGCACCAAATTCAGGGTGGAACCTCCCTACTCAGGAGGCTGACCCAGGCAGTCATCTACTTTGAAAACATTCTCACATAAACTCACAGCCTATGCTGTCCCAGTTCTCTAGAAATGATGGGGCTGGTCAGTTGCCATTGGATATGAGCACCTGAACAATGCAAAGGACACATCATTCCACCCAGAGAACCCAAGTATTTCCTCCTAATGAAGAAGCATTGACAGAAAGTGGTACTAGTTTCTGTATCAGGGAATGTTCCAGAACACTGATTAAACCCCACAGGACCAGCAGATGACACGATAGCTGCTCCTCATCAATAAGTAATGAACATGAAAAAAAAAATCACTGAATGTCAGTATGTATAATTGTTTAAATTTCATTTATGATATGAACAAATTGTATTTGTTCACATAACTCTTCTCTTAAGATTTGTAAAAGGACAGTCTGTACAAAGCATTGATAAAGGGGTAAAGGATGAGAAAATGTAACTGTATTTCTGATATAATTACATGCTATGATAGCATGCTAGAGATTAGTAAAATATGTTAAAATAGTAAGAAACAAAAAAGAATAGATGTTAATTCCTAAACCCTACCTTTTTATTGGGATATATAAGTAGTAAAATAACATTTTGTTTTGGAAAATGATTTCAATTTTTTTTTTCATTTCTTGATCAACAGAATTTTATTAACCTCTGGGGAAATTAATTGGATACTGGATATTTGTGCAAAAACAAATTTTATGGGGCTGGAGAGATGGCCTAGTGGTTAAGAGCATCGACTGCTCTTGCAGAGGACCCGGGTTCGATCCCCAGCACCCACACGACAGCTGAGAACCATCTTTAACTCCAGTTCTAACACCCTCTTCTGACCTCTGCGGCATTGCAGGACACAGGTGCACAGACCTACATGCAGACAGTACATTCATACACATTTAAAAAATTATAAGGGTCAGCGATGTAAATAAAAGAAAACAGACCTGGCTGAGTTAGAGGTTGAAGACATGGTAAAGTTGCTATCAAACTCCTCAGTAGCAATGACCCTCGCAATATATCTGTGTTCTTTCTTCTGCATCCCTCCTCACACAATTAAATACTCAGTAAGAGCCTTCTTCCAGAACTCTCTATCAGAGACTCCATAAGAAAGTGGCAAGAATCCTCTCCCAACACTGGTCCTGAATCTATATCTGCCCATGACAACCTGAGACTTGATTAACCTAGGACTGGTGTGAGCCTGCATCTTCCTAGGACTGGTCCTGTATTTCTCCAGGCCTGGCCCTGAACCTGGATCTCACCAGAGTTGTCCTCCTGTTTTCTCTTTTCACAAACTCTGTTTCTAGCCTTTTAAAGAGTTATTTACTGAGCTTTCCCAAAGGGTCAGAGGTAATAGGCTCAGGATGCTCCTGCCTGCTACTTGCACTGTGTAAAGCACTCAAAGATGCCCTGCCAATTAATTAACAGCTTAAGTGGAATGAAATTATGTAATTAAGCATCTCATCTCAAATTAGCAATAAATGTTTACTAGCTCACAGGGATGAGACTTCAAGGCGCCTTTATCTAGTCCTTGTTGGTTTTGACAGGAAGTCAATGTCTCCCATCTTTTTCTCGAGTTAGAGGTACAGGATTTTAATGACGCTCAAAGATAAGTTCCATAAACCAGTCAAATTTTAGTTTATTTGCAATTTGTTAAAACTGATGACCTCTCCAAAAGAAAACTTCCTTCTTTTGGACAAAGCTATTCACTAGACCAGTGAGAAATTAATTTGTCTTTAGGAGGAGAATGGCAAATCCATTAGAAATTCAATGTTTGCAAAATATAAAGGAGATTGATCTGGTGGGGTTTTCTGCATATTAAAAACCCATGTCTAGCATGCATGAAAAAGAATTCTAAATCCTTCTATGACTTAAAACCTGTGGCTTCTTTAGAACATGCCTTCAAAAAATTTAAGCAACTCCCTACAATGATAAGCACTTCCTATCCATTTGAACTAACAAGTCAATTCATTTTCCTTTCAAATGGAAACTTCTCCTCCAAAAGAAAGCCTTAGTTGGCCATTTGTCCAGTTCTTGATTGTGAAATATAAGTAGATGGAAGGCCTGTAAAATTTCCACATCATTTTCTTAAGAGCCTATTTCTTACCCTCAATTTCTTGTCTATGCCCCTGGCAGAAATACAACACGGTTCCAATGAGCCAGTATTCACTCTGTGTGTGAAAAATAATCCATTTGGGGTTCAGGCCAAATAGTCAAGTTGTATGGAGGAGGAATTCCAGTCCTTAGAGAAGCTAGTGGAGCAGACAAGCATCTTGCCTCACACATCAATCTGTAAAACAAAGGGTTATTTTTTGTGTGTGTGATAGGACCACTGTATAGACCCAGTCATCTGTGAACTCTCAATCTTTGTGTCTCAGTTTCCTGAGTGATGAGATTACAGGCCTGCCTTGCTTACAGTAGTGGTTCTCAATGATACACATTTGTAATTTGTGGATTCATTCTTGTGGTAGATTCCCTATGAATAATGGGATGTTGACCATTATATCTGGGTGATATTAATATTACTTTGTTCCCAGTCAGAATTAAACTTTCTGACATCACGAGACATTGGCAAATGGTCCTAAGGAGCTCAGAACCACACAACAGACATTGACATGCGTGAATAACTCTTTGTCTTTTTCATCCTATAAGAGGTTGGGTATATTTGTTATACCAGATCAAAATAGTATTTTTTGTATATTCACATGATGTGCTTTTTATAAATTTTTTGTGCATTTGTACATTTAATACAATGGCTCCCATTCAGATATAAGGCCCTCCTCCATGCCCCCAACCTTCCATCAGAACTCATGCATTATACTATCCATGTTTAGCCCCATCCATTCAACTTTTGAACCCAGATGTCGCTCTGTGCAAATTCTTCCTCTGGAGTATAGTCAGCAGATTTAGAAATCTTAAGCACGGCATACTCTCCCTCTCCCAGCAGTAATCAGCTGCCGGTGGTTCTTAGACCAGGGCCAGCATACCACCCATTTCTCCTGCTCCAGTCTGGGACCTTGCCTGAACTGGCATTGGTCCCATGTCTGTCAACATGATCCCCACAAGTTCATGCATGCAAGCTTCCAGTAGTCTGAAAGTCTGTGATTCTTTATGTTCATAAACCAGGCCTGGCTCTTACAATCTTTCTGTCCCCACTTCCACAATAATCCATGAGCCACTTGTTGGTGAGGTTTAGTATAGGAGTCTAATCTAAGGACACACACGTTGGAGGCTCCCATTCTTTGAAACTTGGTCAGTGGTGGCTTTCTGTGTACATTGCACAGTATTGTCTACGGAAGCTTCACTAACGAGAATTGAGAGGTTCACTCATTTTGTTCCTGCCCCTCCTTCCTCTATGTCTTGAGAGTCCTAGGTGTAGTGGTTAGATGGTACTGCAGAGTCCCACAACTGGTCAGACCCAGAAAATATGCATCTGAGAGATGGCCAATCCTAGGAGACAACCCAGTAATTTTAAAATTTGGTCTATGTTGAAAGGCAAGCTGAGAAAAGATAATGTTATATTTCTTTCTATCTGGAGACAACTATGCTGTTAAAATGTGAATTCCTTAATGAGCTCTAGAATTAACTGACCACTTATTTTCAGACTTTGTAATTGTGGTGTATATATATATATATATATATATATATATATATAGGGGTGTGTTTGCACATGTGTGAGAGCACAAGTGTGTGCAGGTATGCGCGTACGCTTTGTGTGTGTGCACAGAGCCCTGAAGTGGACATTCGCCACCCTTCTTATATACTAANACTGCAGAGTCCCACAACTGGTCAGACCCAGAAAATATGCATCTGAGAGATGGCCAATCCTAGGAGACAACCCAGTAATTTTAAAATTTGGTCTATGTTGAAAGGCAAGCTGAGAAAAGATATGTTATATTTTCTTTTCTTTCTATCTGGAGACAACTATGCTGTTAAAAATGTGAATTCCTTAATGAGCTCAGAATTAACTGACCACTTTTTTCAGACTTTGTAATTGTGGTATATATATATATATTATATAATTATATATATATATATGGAGGATACCTATTCATATATTAGATTAATATAAAAGTAAAGGAAAAAATGTGAACTCCTAAACATATTTTGGAATTAGAATACAGTTTATCTTCAAAGGTCATAAGTTTGGCACATATGTGAAGTATACATAAACATATTTTGGAGTAATACAAATGGGAGGGAACAATGACAACAAAAAGATTGGATCAAAGACCTGACTGAAAATTAACTTGCCCAAAACTAAACCTCTGCAGAGAAAAACTTTAAAAAGACTGAGAAAGGCTGGAGAGGATGCCTAGCGGTTAAGAGCGCCGACTGCTCTTGCAGAGAGACCGGGTTCGATCCCCAGCACCCACATGGCGGCTAAGAACCGTCTGTAACTCCAATTCCAGGAGAACTCCAGTTCCAGGGGAATCTGAGACCCTCTTCTGACCTCCGTGGCATTGCACGACATGGGTGCACAAACCTACATGCAGACATTACATTCATACACATAAAAAATAAATAAAAAATAAAAAAAAAAAGACTGAGAAAAAGAGGCAAGACATGTATGGCAGAATGCATGAACTGGGGTGGGGTAGGAGGCATGGAAAAGGGAGTGTGTCTAAATTGGACTGAAAAATGATGTATGAAATACATAAAACACCAGTAAGAATATTTTTTAATATCTTGCTTATTTCTAAATCCTTAATGCCTTCATTGCTTGATTGGGTATTCTGCCACACTGTCAAGATCAGAAGCCACAAACAAGTAGTTAACAGAGCCTGAAGACTTCTGTAAATATGGATTAGACTGATTTTGATCTTACCCTTAACAAGGAACCTACAATAAACTGTAAGAATGGAAAAGAAATTTTGGTCTATGGGGAAATTTTCAGGAACCATCTGAGTAAAAAGTTATTTATCTAATAATGTTACAATGTTCTTTTCAAATTTTCAAATGCTATTTTCACTGGTAATGGACAATAAGTGTCTGATAAAAATATTGCCTGCTTAGGATGAATCAAGTAAATTCCATCATTTTTAGCAATTTCCTTCAAATTCTTACTCTTGTTTTTCAAGGACAAACACAGATTGCCACTTAAGCATGACCTTGATACACCAGCAAACAGCTTTAGCTGTATTAATACATCACTACTTCTGAGTCATGTCTTTTTAAATATTCTAATTATTGAGCTTGGATGTAAGGGCTAAACTCTGATGCACACAGAACAACTGTTGTTTCAAAAGCAATGGTTATGTTGTTTGAGCTATGAATTTAATTATCTGCTTTTCCAAAAGACACTTTTATTTTCCTCTTTCATTTTCTTTCCTTATTTCCTCTGTCTTGTCACTCTGCCTTTTTTCTTTGTTTCTTCATTGCTAAATGTATAAAAGACATTTGATTTTTAGGCTGGTCTACTGCACATGGTAGTCAATCAATCACAGCAGGACATGGGAGAGTAGAAAAGATGTTGGGGTGGGGTGGCCAATGTTCCAGCTGACCTACCAGGCTGCTCTGGAGCATAAACTGAGTGGCATAACCTAGTCTAGGAGCCATGCTGTATCACATTCTTTTGAGAATTTCATACAATGTATTTGATTCTGTCACCTCCCTCTCAGGTGTCACTCTAGCTCTTATCTGTCCCTACCTCCATAGCTACCTCCATTACAACCCAGGGAACATCACAGAAGAAGGATAGAAAGAGTGCCAGAGCTGTAAAGTGGAAAGGAGCGTGTTGAACACTGTCACCTAGACATGACAGGATATTTGCCACCATGAACACAACCAGAATTAGTTTATTGTCTGTTGCAGTGATGAATATCATGACCAACCAGTTTACGGAAGGAAGAGTTTATTGGGCTTACAGTTGTAGTGTTATGAGAGTCCATCCTGACAGAGGAGGCCTGACAGAGGCTTGCTGGAGCAGAAAGCTGAATACTCACATCTTTAGACAGTCACAGAAAACAGAGAGAGTGAAACTGGAAATGGGATGTGGTTTTGAACTCTCTAAGCCCACCTTCCTGGCATGCTTCCTACAGCAAGGCCATGTTTCCTGAACCTCCACAGTGCTACCAACTGGGGACAAACTGTTGAAATACTTAGAGCCAATGGGAGACCTTCACTTGAACTAACACATAGAGTGACAATGGAAAGCCTCAAAGACTGAACTCTTGAACATTCCATCATGGAAAGAAAAGCCTATGATGCCCCACACAGTCATGAGGAGGTATTGATTATTAATAATGGCTGAGGATGGGAGTCATTTTCTCCAATGTTTTAGTCACTGGAGGACTAGTTAGAATGAAGAAAAGAATTAGAGGGAAAGAAGGTGGCATATCAGAAGACAATGGGGGTCAATATAATTATAATCCATTGTCTATTTGTATAAAATGTCAAAGAATAAGAAAAAGAAAACACTAAACAGTGCTAGCTATGATGTACGTGTTTTTCCTATAACAAATTGTAGATAAAGCTTACATGAGCAAAAATTGAAGCTTTCAATGATGAAATTAAGAGCTCCTGTGGCTGAAAAGTCCAATGACTCTGATAATCTTCTGAGTAGCATACAAGGAAAATTTACTCATCACATAGACATATAAACATGAGTGGAGACAGATTTATCTAAACTTTTTTATCTATAGAGTACTTTCCTTCTTCTGTTAGAAATAATTAAAGGGGCTGGAGTGACGGCTCAGGGGTTAAGAGTTCGGACTGCTCTTACAGAGGACCTGTGTTTGATTCCCAGCACCCACATGGCGCCTAAGAACCGTCTTTAAGCCAGATGTGGTGGTGCACATCTTTAATCCCAGCACTCCGGGAGGCAGAGGCAAGCAGATCTCTGTGAATTCAAGGTCAGCCTGGTCTACAGAATGAGTTCCAGGCCAGCCGGGGCTACAGGGAGACTCTGTCTCAAAAAAATAATTAAAATATTATCTAAAGCATGTAATTTCTAACCTTCTCTTATATCTATGATTAGTTTCCCCAGATAATTATCTTCTCACTGTAGAAAGGTTCAACATATTTTTCTTCGGGTTTCTACAAAGATCTAAAAAATATAAAATCCTATCAGGTCTCAGTAGGTTGTTTATGAGAAAAGAAAAGAAAAAATCCAACAAGAAAACAATGGAAAACACTACTAACATAAGTAGAACAAACCTTGCATGACTTCGGTTAAATGCCAGGTACTGCGCTGTTTTACTTAGTCCTCTCAACAGTCCTGTTACCAGGGAGATACTGTCATTAATGTGTAGCTAAGGAAAAGTTGGGTGATGATGTACTAACTTGTAAACTAGGAAGCAGCAGAACAGGAATTTGGTGTCTTCTTTGAGTCTTGAAATATCTAAGTATGCAGTATGATGTGATGTGGTGTGGTGGTGGTGTGTGTGTGTGTGTGTGCGTGCGTGCGTGCGTGCGTGCGTGTGTGTGTGTGTGTATGTATGTTGCATATAGGAATGATGTTTTTGTGTTTTCAGACACAGGCATCTTCAGAGATGCCACGTCCTTTGAGCTGGGAAGAGTAAATCCAGGTCAGAGGCAGTACCACCAGCTGTGAAGCAGGCCAACAGAAGCAGGAATCACTGAGCCCAGGAAATTACCAGGGGGACAGGGATTGCCACACTGCTGCTCTCAGCTGGAGACAAAAATAAACAAACATGTCCCAGGAGCTTGGAAATTGCAGGCAGTGTCCTATTACTCAGCCCAGACCAAACACCACAGAAAGCAGAGAGCCCTGACAGGCTGAGGAAGAAAGGATGGACTTTGGTAGGCTTAAACTAGGGGTTTTCTTTCTTTTTGTTATACTTACATGTCAGGGAAGAATAAGGGGGGAGGAGTAGCAAGAAAATCTTTCCGTCCCTCTTTTTCTCTACTGATAGCAGAAAGGAAAGCATTGGGAGGTCTCAGGACTGTGGGATGTGAAATACCAGCCACTTCTTTCTGAAAACCAGATCACAGAGTGACCAATAAGGTAAGGATACATATAGGGGGACACTTGGGAGAGATGGGAACTCCCTTACAGACAGAAATCTTCAGAACATATTTGAGAACAGCATTGCAGGATGATGCAACGTTCCCCAATGCACAGGCCACATAGTTCTATGGTCAGACAAATTTATATAGTAATATGTGTTGCAGCCAAACTTGGAGATTAATTCTAACACTTAAAGCTGAAATGGTACCACTGAGGAAGCAATTGGTTTATATTGGGCTTGATCCAGAGCTTCAGAAGTTGTATATGTAAGTAGTAATCTTAGAACATTTCCAACTCAACTGTAAGAGAATAATTTGCTGTGGGCCAAAAGGAAGCAAAATGACAAGAGAAGCCAAATGACAAGCAAGGCAAGTACATCATTTCTCTGAACTACAGATTTCTTCTGGGAAAATGAGCCCATTTTCATCTTCACTTAAGAGTTGTAGGAATACAAAAAGATTAAGGGGAGATTGCTCAGTGGATGAGATACTTTCCATGTTAACATGAACAACTGAGTTTTCATCTCCAGAACCCACACAAAAGACAAGCTTGTTGCACAAACTTCCTTAAAACCAATGCTTCCATAGGGTGATGTGGGATGGAGACAGGAGGATGTCCTGAGGCTCAAGGCCAGCTCGCCTTGTTGCTGTTCACAATGGGAAACAACAGAAAGACCCTATTTCAAACAAGGTAGAAGGCAAAGGCCAATACCTGAGGCTGTCTTCAGACTTCTACACACCCACCATGGCATGTGTATCACTTTATTCACTCTACCTAAGTATGTGTTTGTTTCTGTCCTGAAATTTCATCCTCGCACAATAGTCATAAAAGCAGTAGCAGTAATCACTGAGCAATGCTCTTCACCTAAGTTCTCCCCTGTGTGCCTGATGCTGTATAGTAGGCAGACAAGAATGTGTAAGATACCATGTCCTTTCCCTGAGAATTCAGTCAAATATGGAGAAAGATGCACAGGAATAGTTGTCCACATGGTGAATGTTATCCTAGAGGTTCACACAAAGAGTTATAGAAATATTTCATTCCCAGTGCTAGGTTGTTAGAACCTTCAGAAATGAATGCTGACACCTAGTTTTCTTTCTAGGTATTTTACAACAGTAAAATAAGGTATACAGGAAAATGGAAAGTGCTACTGATAGCCAGATATACAACGTATTTGGATGGAAATAGAGGGAAAGTTTGAGTCAAATAAAAAGGCATGTCAAATCAATGCCAGTTGAGAAATTGGTGGCTGAAGGAGTTGGGCTCTATTCTGGGCACTCTAGTTTGCTAAGACTATTTTTAAGGATTTACTAATTTACTTATTTAAAATTGTGCTGGGAACCTTGGACCAGCATATCACTCAACAGTGAAGATGGAAGGACTGATATGCAGCCTGGTGATAGAATGTTCATTCTTCGTGTCCAACATGTTGGGGAAGGAACAGAAAAGACAGGAAGATGTAAAACTGATGCCAAGCTTTTTACCTTGGATGGTGTAAGGTAGGAGAATGAAATATACTGAGAACAAATTGGAAGTAGAAATAATTTTAGGAAAAAGTAGTGCAGAGAGATGTTTCTGAGTAGCTTGTAAGGTTAAGTCAGTGCTCTAAGGTTTAAGTGTTCAAGCAATTTGAAGTCCATTTGGAGTCCAGCATCCTAGCTGAGTTGGAAGATGCAGGGCTGGGAGTTTTTGTTAGATGAAGCAGAGATTAGATGTCTTATGATGTGAGCACAAACACTCAAAACCCACCACACTGGACCCACAGTGAAGAAAGAATATGTATGTAGTAGAGCTTATGAGTTCAAAGATACTGCAAGTCACTCGGGACTGTTATACTGATATGCTGTAAAGAGTGAAAAAAGTAAGCACTGATGTATGTACTATATCTCCCTTCCTTGATAGCAACCCCAGGCCCTTCACTAATTTCTGTTCCTCTATGGTTTTACCAAATAGGGCACCTATATCTTAAGATTCAAATCTAACATCCACATGTGAGAGAAATACATGGCATTTGTCTTTCTGGATCTGAAGAAAAGTCATAATGAAATAGGAAAGTTCGGGCTGGAGCGATGGCCTAGCGGTTAAGAAGCGCCGACGCTCTTGCAGAGGACCCGGGTTTGATCCCCCAGCACCCACATGGGCGGCCGCGATCCGTCTGAAACTCAATTCCAGAGAACTCCATTCCAAGGGGAGTCCGCCCCCTCTTTCTGACCTCCGCGGCATTGCACGTACAGGTGCACAGACTTGATGCAAACAATACATTCTACACATACGGAAATAAATAAAAATTAAAAAAAAATTAAAAAAAAAAAGAAAATAGAAATTGAATGATACATTACCAAGAGAAAAATGTAATCCTCAACCTTGTGCGGCTCTCAACCATCAATATACAATAGCAGGTAGCCTGTCAGCCTGGTTAGACATGCCCAGTGGTGCTCTAGCAGCATGAATTGTAGGGGAGTGAGAAATCACTATCTGATTAGATGTAAGGCCCACTTCATGAGTTGAAACCCAACCCTGGCACTATTACTGGGGACAAGAGCCTGTGGCTAGATATGTAAGAGATCCTAGGACAGGACCAGACCAACTATCAGTAGTCCTCTAAATGCAGACCTATAGATTAGAGCCTCTCTTGACTCTCATTAAGAAAGAGAAGCTTCTTTAGGTAGTAAATGACAATAAACAGACACATAACTGGTCAATGTACACAGGAAAAGAGAACATGGAGTGCTCATCCCTAAATAGGACATCTACCTCTCACTCTTCCTTCAAAGGCTCAGGGAACCTCTGGAGAAGAAGGGGCAGACAGATAGTAAGAGCCAGAGGAAGTAGGTGACCCCCACAAAACAGTGTTTTGTGGACAAAACAGGCTATTGCACATATGAACTCACAGCGGTTGGAAGAGCATCTATGAGACCTGCACAAGCCCCAAACAGACAAAATACCACCATGGAGGAGTGGGGGTGGACATGAAGTCCCACGAGGAGCTGAGGAGCTTTCCATAATTGATAGCTACTGAGAAAGGGAGACTCTGTGATAACCAGTAGGCTGATCATGCTCCTAGGGATGGTCCCACAACAAGGAGTATTTAGGCAACACAAATTGAACTTGATGGGCTCTAATAACGACAGCAAAAAGAAAGAGGACAAAAAGTTGGGTGAGTAGGGAGATGGAGATGGATCTGTCAGGAGATGGAGGAAGAGGGATAATCAACATTAATTGCAGACTTTTAAATAATATATATAATATATATATTATATATGATAATAAATATATATCTCATACAAATTCTATATATAATTATAAATAATACATATATATCACCAAACTGTGCTGTGATTCTATTAGTACAAGCATATACGGATCTATTAATAAACTTTTGAACTGAAAAATATCAAGTCCAAAAGGCAGAGATCATTTGAAAGAAGATATAAGTAGCATTTCCTTGCTTAGGGAAAATGACAAGGCAACAATTTATCTTCATTTAAGGAGGCTAGATAGGGAAAAAAAAATTTATGCCATGAAGAGTGGCAGATTTATGGAAAATCAAGCAAAAAGTGGAGTCTGTCTAAATACCTAGAAAGGCATAAATATAAAAGAAAGATAAACTGATAAAGTGGATATGGTGGTTTGAATGAGATTGTCTTCATAAGCTCCAAGTATTTGGAATTCTGTCCCTAGTTGGTGTTGTTTTTGGCAGCGTGGCCATGCTGGAGGAGTAGTCACTACATGGACTTCAGAGAGTTTTTTTTTTTTTTTTTTTTTTTTTTTTTTTTTTTTTTTGTTTTTGTCTTTTGAGACAGGTCTCCCTGTAGCCCCAGCTGTCCTGGAACTCTACTCTGTAGACCAGGCTGGCCTTGAACTCACAAAGTCTCCTGCCTCTGCTCCCAAGTGTAGGATTAAAGTCCGGCCCCACCATGCCCAGCTCAGAGAGTTCTTAAGGCTTCCAGTATCTCCAGTTTCTCTTTGCTTCATGTGCCTGCTTGAATGTGTGAACCTCTGCTTTCTGCTCCTGCTCTGGAACCTCCTGCCACCATGCCTCTCTGCCATGATGGGCTCTAATTCCCCTGGAACCATAGCTCAAATAAATTCTATCCTTTGTAATGTCCCTTGGTCACTATGTTTTATAACAGCAATATAAAAGTGACTAACACATGGGCGAAGCTGATTTTAACTTTGAAATTGCTCAAGATTAAAGACTACTTTGTAAATGTCATTGAAATATTATTACATGCATTTCAACACTTGATCAACAGAGGAAGCCACAGAGACATTATGTTATGTTTTGGTTTTAGAGGCTCTTTGGGGGTCCAGTAATACTGTACACAAATGGGGATTTCGTATGGTTAAAGGATTTAAATGGAATCCAGGTAATAAGAGCCTCTGATAGTCTGGAGAAAACATGAGACTCTGAGTCGAAGCAATTACTTTTTATAAATTTATCTATTAGACTTCAAAGGAGTCTAAACCCAATAGATGGAGGCAAAGGTAAATGGAAAGTCCAGATGCAAAGAGGGTTCCCAAGGGGCTCTCATCCTGCTCCAGGTACCGCCCCTACATGCACAACTGGCCTTTGCATACACACCTGCTCCTGCAAGTGCAGCCATTTCATTGTTGATCTTTCTGAACATGGTGAACTTTGCCTCTCATTTTACTAGCTGGTCTCTGTCTCCATCATTGTCTCTCTGTCTCTATCTCTGTACATGTGCCCACATATATGCATGTGCATCCATGTTTGTGTATATTTCCATCTTGGGGTGTGTGTGTGTGTGTGTGTGTGTGTTTCTGCCTTGTAGGTACATATCTTGCTTTATCTTGCTTTGTGATCTGCTGTCCATCCTAGCTGTGACATTTCAACTGGGCAGCTGGATCTGTGCCATGTATCTATGTTGGTGTGCTGTGTAGACGGAAATTCTGTGTGTGTGTATGTGTGTCCCCATGTGTGTGCCTTGCTCAGGTGTCTTTACTTATATAGATCTACACTCACATTTTACATCAGTTCTGATGTAGTTTGCATGTGTGTGCATATTTTTCACTTGACAGCAGCACCCCAGTCGGTGCTTTCTGCAGCTAATGTAAAACTGTCAAGTAGTCCTGAATGACAAATGGGAAAAGACCCCACAGTATCCGGCTCCACTGGACGTCTTACTTTTAATAGAAAATTGATCCTATCTTTTACAGCCTATTTCACTACCTATCAATGTGTAGATGCAAATAATTCTAGGACACAAACAGAAAGCCTGCATCAACCCAAAGTGATCCTTTGTGCAAACCAACTCAGAAATTATTTTCTTTGCTTTTCTAATGGTGGTGAAAACCAAGCAAAGCATTTCTTGAGCCATAAAATTTAATTTAACTCAAAAGTCACCCTGGCTTATGGATTCTCCTACACTGAGTCTTTCATTATAGGAGCCTGTGGAGAAGGCTCCCTGTTGGTTTTTGTAAATTCTAGAAGCACTAGAGAGAGAAGTAGATTCAAAAATTTTACCAACCATTAGTAAAACAACTGTGATAAAAATGATTGTTGGAATTGTTGTGGGAAAGAAGGAGGGAACTCAGAGCCCAATGTTGGAGAGGGGTTTGATTTCAACTCATGAGTCATGTGACAAGAACCAGCCAGGGTATTTGGAGGGAAGTCAGAATGTAAAGATCTCACATTTGCATAAGGTCATAAACCCAGGTCCAGTGACAAAAATGTACAGAGTGTCACTGGTTCTGTGGTTGATGAGAATGAAGACGACATGAAACCCAGATATAATCAAATCAACTCTCTCTAAATGCTGCTGCAGCCAGGTTGTATTGCTCCCTGGGATGTCAGGGTCTGGGGGCAAAGATTCTTACTGGGTATTCTTTATTTTCTTCTTCAGTCCAGACATCTGTGTCCAAAAGGATATCATACATCACGGTTCTCTATGGTGGGGATAGCTTGTCCATGTTAAAAATTAATCCAAGACAGAAAGAAACTCAGCCTTCCCATACACAGTTGTAATATGCTTGTCTGTCCTTAGCATAGTGGCAGCCCAAACGGACAGCTACCTGATAGAACTGAATCACAAGCTCTTCATGCCAAAATGCCAAAATGTTGTCTACTATCAAGAAATAAGAAAACAGCTGCTAAAACCTATCTCTGCATTCACCAAGAGGAGAATTTCCAAGCGAGTATGCAGCATGAAGAGGCTCTTCCTATCACTGAAAGCAATTATATCATTCCAAACATCAGACTGGTGTGTCAAAGCACACGTTAGCAGACTTCAATTCCATTCTTCTTTGTATCTCCCTTTATTTTATTTTTATTTTTTGAGACAGGGTCTCCCAATAGCCCCAGCTAGCCTGGAACTCACAGAGATCTGCCTGCTTCTGAATCCTGGGTGCTGGGATTAAAGGTGTGCACCACCATGCCCAGCTTAAAGACAGTTCGTTAGTTGCTATGTGGGTGCTGGGAATCGAGCCTAGGTCCTCTGCAAGAGCAGTCTGCCCTCTTAACTGCTAGCCCACCTCTCTAGCTCCCACATCTCCTTTTAAATGAATTATTGTACCTTGCCTGTATACAATGAGTGTAAAAATGCCATTCTCCATCCTTCCTTACAATCCAGTATCTACTGAATTCTTTTTTTTTAATTTTTATTTATTTCCATATGTGTATGAATGTATTGTCTGCATGCAAGTCTGTGCACCCGTGACGTGGCAATGCCGCGGGAGTCAGCGAGGGCGTCGGACTCCCCTGGAACTGGAGTTCTCCTGGAATTGGAGTTTCAGACGGCTCTCGGCCGCCATGTGGGTGCTGGGGATCGAACCCGGGTCCTCTGCAAGAGCGGTCGGCGCTCTTAACCGCTAGGCCATCGCTCCAGCCCCTCTACTGAATTCTTAAAGGAGGAAGGAACAAGTAGATTTCCCTTAAGAGGAAGAGATAGCCTTGGGGGGTCTTATTCGCCCTTCCTGGTGAATGGAATCTGAACGCAAGAGCTGAATCACTAGAAACTACTTTGAATCATAAAAATCTCACCATGCAAGCAATATACTCTGCAAACCAACAACATGCACTATTGACAAGTCTCCAATTATTTAGTCCTGAACTGCTCTTGGATGGAAGGTATCTGAAAGTTACTTTGTTTACCCCACTATGGTATGAAGTGTTTTACTCATGGTTGAGCTTAATTTGTTCTGATGCAGTGGATATTTGCTGCCAGGAATTTAGGACATTCAAAGAACAACTCCCCCTTTTATCACACTCACATGACGAACTATGCAGAGAGTAATCAAGCTAAAATCTGCTAGGTAGAGTTTCTTTGGTGCTAGTGGGGCTCTGTCTTGGACATTGTGGCCTTTGAAGTCTTCTTAGTGAGGATGAAAGTACAGCTGGGAGAATACAGAGGAAATCACGTGAGGGACTGGAGGACAATTTTCTCCAAATATCGTTGGGCTATGAACTAGGGAGGATATTTAAAGCTCTACACTTTGTGTATTATTTTTATTTACTGAAATTATGGTGATGCATTGATCAAATTGCACAGATTAAATTGTAATGAAATGAAAACAAGAAAATATCAAACAATACTGAAAATAATGGCACTAATTAAATCAGAGTTTTTGCTATGCTAATCAATATCAGAGTCCTCAGGTCCATCAGATGAAGACCTTGACCTCTGAGTTGGACAATAAAAACCGCACCTACATATCACAGTGGTTGTTTTTGGTCACTATTATGAAGTTCATCCAGAAGAACTTCAGGAAGATTTCTTTTTAGCTCATGGTTCTGGGGCAGCCTGTGTTTCCTGGAGCCATTTGTCAGGGACATTTTATTACCTCATTTCAAAGAAATAGGGTAGAAGAAGAGAGAAAGAAAAGAGCACAAGATACCCTGAATCTGTCCTCAGGGACCTAAACCCTACAGTTTCCAACTTTCTAAAAACCTGTAGCACATTCAAAGTAGTCCCTCCATCTAGTGACCTATGCCTTGCATGGGAGTTTTCTTAGGGAGAACCTCTTATCCAAACCATAAGAAACAGAAATCAAATTTCAAAAGAAATGTTAAAACTTATTTGAGGTATTAAGATGTAACTTATAATGGAGCTGAGTATATACTGAGGACGAGAAAAATATGAAAATCCATGGAAGTTTCAAATATGGGAATCTTTGAAGGGCAGCCTCTACCTGACCTGACAGCCATTGATATTTAATAGATAACAGACTGGCTTGAACTCACAGAGATCTACCTGCCTCTCCCTCCCAAGTGCTGGGGTTAAAGGCCTGCGCCACCACACCCGGCTCAGATACCAAATGTTTACTTAATGTTAAATTACAGATTCCATGGATGTTATTTCATTCAAGTCTTACAATTAATTATTCCTTATCTTAAGCAATTGAGGGGCTGAGTTTTATTAAGATCTAATTCAAGATAAAGCATAATAATAAATGAAAAGGGTGATATGTAGACATAGGTGTATGCTTGGGAACACTGTGGGTTTCCCTGACCAAACAAATCATCCAGGTTTCAGAAAGTAAAGTATTCAGTTTGACGTGATTCAGCGATGGTCCCTGGAAAATGTTGGGCTATAATTTTGATTTTCATCACTTCTATTTACTGACTCAGAATTCAGTGACCAAGACATGCCCTAGTTCCGCTCCAATGGTTCTCTGAAAGCTGAACATTAGGCCACGCCATGCGCACCCAATCAACTGTAATCACAGAGAGTAGGGGAGTATGCATCCCAAACTCTAAGACGGGAGTAGGTGGAGCGTTATGGAGATTGTCTCTCTTTTCCGCAACTGATGGCTGGCAATCTGTTGGGTGGAGAATTCCAGTGCAGCAGACATGTTCAAAAGAAGCTAACATCTGTATATTTACATCAGGATTTTTAAGAGCTAGAGGACAAACGGGGGCGGGGGCATAGAATGAAAACTAGCATTTCCAAATCACTGTCCATCAGAAAATAAAAATATCTGGGAATCTTACTGCTTCAGTTCTGTACAGAGAGGCTAATTTACTTGTACTCAAGGAAGCAGGCAGAACAAATACAGACCAAGAGGTAATGAGATTTTGAAATTAAAGGAAAAGGAGAAATTGGAAATCTCAAAGAGAGAAGAAATTGGAAGACAAATGGGGAAACTTCATTTTCTTCATTAAAAATGAATTTATAAATTTCTTTTTATTTTATGTGTATTAGGCTTATGCATTCATGTATGTAAGTGTGCCTATATCATGCAGTGCTGGTGGAGGACAGTATTAAGAGGATGTCAGATCCCCTCAAACTGGAGGCAAGGACAGTTGTAAGCCATCATGTGAGTACTGAGGGTAAAATTTGGGTCTCTCCAAGAGCAAGCAGTGTTCTTAAATGGTGAGCCAAATCTTAATTTTCA
The DNA here is from genome assembly GCA_009823505.1 of Rhizomys pruinosus. Lineage (NCBI taxonomy): Eukaryota > Metazoa > Chordata > Mammalia > Rodentia > Spalacidae > Rhizomys > Rhizomys pruinosus. Next base: position 198,572 of record VZQC01014834.1, read on the forward strand.
AAATAATCTAAAGAATCAAAAGGATCTATGATAAAACTATTTAGTTTTTTCTTCATTTTACTGATTAACAAGTATTCATTTTACATATTAATGTGGTACTGTGTGATATTTCAGCATATACATGGCATGTATACTGAGCAAATTAGGATAATATCATTTTTCTCCAATTTGTTTTTTTCTTAAAGTTTTATCTTTATTGTAGAAATTGATTAAAACTATTAGAAGTACAAAAAAGAAATTGATTAAAACTAGTCTCAATAATACTAGAATTTCTTATTTCTATGTGATTATTTTTTGTTCCCATTAGTCAATCTGCTTTGCTCCAGCCATATTCTTCCCAATTTCTGTTTCTCTCAAGTCTTTTTTTTTAGGTTGATACCATAAGCTTACATATTATAATATGTAAAATATATAAAGAATGCATATCTATTTTTCTTTATTTTTATTAGCTTGCATGGCTTATGTTTTCTTTTTCTATATGTTTTACTACAAATGGCAGGATTCCATTTTTCCTTTGTGCTAAATAACATTCCATTGTATAAGAGAAAGAGAGAGAGAGAGAGAGAGGAAAATATGCATGCACATATGTATCCTATTTTATTCCTTTATCCCTTGATGGATGCCTAAGCTCATTAAATGCATCAGCTATTCTAAATCGTGTCACAACAAACATGGGAGTACAGGATTCTCTCTTTTTGTGTGTTTATTTCATTTCATTTGGCTATATATCTAGGTATGGGAGAGCTAGATCACATGAAATATTTATTTGGAGATTTTTGAGAAATTGCCAAACTGTTCTCCATTAATGACTATACTTCAACAAATAAATAGGAGTGGCAAACAAATGCATGCAAAAATAATGTTCAATATTCTTGGTCATCAGAAAATTTATAAATCACAACTCTAATGAGATAGGCATTCATTCCGGTTATAATGAATATTATCAATATGTGGCAGCACACAAAACAGAATCTCTAATACATTGTTGATGGGAATGTTGAGTAGTGTATGGAATGTAAAAAAGACAAAATCATCTTAACAAGTATTTTTAATTTATTCTTTTATTTCCATACAGTACATAATGCATTTTTTCATATTTGTCCTCTACTTCCCCTCAACCCCTCCTGGTATCCTAAATCTCCTTCCCAAGTTTATGTCCTATTCTTTTTCAAATGGTTGAGTCCAATCAGTGCTGTTCATGTGCAAACAGGAGTAAGGCCATCCAATGGAGCAGGTCAGTCTGTCTCCCCAGACCCCTGGCTCTTACAGTCATTCTGCCCCTTCTTCCATGGTGCTCCTTGAGCCTTGCAGGAAGGGGTGCTAAACAGATGTCCCATTTATGTTTGGACACTTAGAGTCATGTATTCCCAGGACTTTGACCAGTTGTGAGTCTCTGAATTAATATCATCCATTTCAAAAACTGAAGCTTCTCTGATAAGCAGTAAATTACATCTATGAGAATGAGGACAACTATTTAGAAGAGAATTTGATATTATGTTCACTTAGCAAAACAGCAAGAAAGAGTACAAATACCTAGATTGAGTATTATCTGAGGTCATCCTAGTAAAACATAATTCAAACAGGGTCAAATATTTTAAGGTGCATTAGCTACATTCCGAAAGAAATCTAAAAAGTACTTACATGTACAATTTTTACATTTTCAGCAAGCAAAATCCACAATGTCTGTAATTTAATAAAAAGTACTAGCTATGAAAAAAGCAATCACATCTGACCACAAGTGGAAAAACACTCAGTGGAAATCAGAGTGGCATTTTAAAAGAAAAATGAAAAAAAATATGTATCAAGTAAAGTATATGCAAACTTATTAAAATTTTTGGATCAGAAAATCTTAGAGGTAGAAAGAAAGGATACATTGCACACAGAGGAACAAAGAATAACATGACACCTCATCCCAAATTATGCAAAAAATAGTCAAGCAACACCTTTAAAATATAGGGGAGGGGGAAATAACACCATGAAATAGAAATGCATTTGAGCATTAAAGTGAAATAAAGGCTTCTTTGCACACATTAAATTTGTATGAACTCACAAGCTGCATATACACAATTTAAGTGTTCAAGTCTGGCAAATAGAAGATGGATTGCCGGGCGTGGTGGTGCACACCTTTAATCTGAGCACTCTGGAGGCAGAGGCAGGGGGATCTTTGTGTGTTCAAGGCCAGCCTGGTCTACAGAGTAAGTTCCAGGACAGCTGGGGCTACAGCGAGACCCTGTCTCTAAAAGACCAAAAAAAAAAAAATATATGGATCTTATTACAAGGAAACATTAATGTAAATATAGGAATGGTACATATATAGGTGTATATATTAGTTTTTTATTATGTTATCAAAATAAGTGCCATAAATAGTCTTGTTGTAGATTGAAAACTAGAATACATGTTAACCATACCACAAAGACTAGAAGGGGATGACAATGAAGTTTTGGGGAGGACTTTTTGCTACATATTGATTAGTATAACTTCACAAAGGTAGACTGTGATATCAAAGACATAAACACTAAAGTAGTCACTATTATACAGGGCCAAACAAGGAGTTAATATGGGAATTAATTAAAAAACATTCAATTAATCCCAAAGAAGGCAGAAAATATGCAAAACAGAACAAAGTATAAAGCATGAAATTAAAGATAAATACCAAAAAAAAAGACAAGATGATGCCAGGAATCAAATATATTGATGATATGTACTTAAGTTTATATAGTTAATTATTTAAACCTGTTGGCAATTTTGACAATTATTTCAATTTGAAAACAATGAGAAAAACAAGGAATCTTTCCATTTCCTTTAGAAAACTTCAAGAAAAGATTATTTTGGTACATAAAGTTATCTTGTGCCAGGCGTGGTGGCACACACCTTTAATCATAGCACTGGGGAAGCAGAGGCAGGCTGATCTCTGTGAGTTCAAGGCCACCCTGTTTTACAGAGTGAGCTCCAGGCCAGCTGGGATTTAAAGGGAGACCCTGTCTCAGAAATACCAAAAAAAAAAATATATATCTTGTACATTCGACCCACTCTTCCCCTGTCACAAAATGAAAGCATCTACAAATGCAAGAAATGAGTAACTGATAAGCACTTCAATACTCGTTAAATATTAATAGTTATTAAAAGTAAAAGCTAAAGTGATCCCGATAAAAAGCAAGCATCTAATAAAAGTGAATATTTTTACAAGTGAGTTTTAAAAAAGTCTCAGGAAAGGATGAAAAATATGAACTGTTCCCCAATTTTATGAATATAAATAAAAATAAGCTCTGCTGCCTTGCAAATTGACATTATTATGAATTACACTATTTGGTTTTGCCAAAGCTAAGGGGGAAAAGTAACCTTCATATAATCCTAATGAGATTGTAATTATTTTGCAAATAAATAATTACAAAGAACCTATTATTAAGTGTCAGACACAGAGTGCAAATTATATTTTTACATCAAAATTCTTAAAATTATTCATAAGTCTTCTATTACATCTTCCCATTGGAATTTGTCCTATTCATGACAAAAGACAGCATTTGTGAAGCTTATTGATAAGCTAGAAAACCATAAAAATTTAAAAAATATATGATGAAAAATATGAAAGTCCAATGCTTACTAAAGTTGTTAGCAAATAGTAACATCTATTCCAAAAATACAATGAAGTTCCTAAAATTATACTGTAGAACAATAATTTTCAAACTATTCTGCATTTTGTTAGTTTGCCAAAAGAACACCATGAAAATAATAAATTACCATAATGCAAAACAGACAAAATTATAGTTTCCTTATTATATATATATATAAATATATATCTTAAATTAGTATTTTGTGCAAATAACAAATACTCTATTGTTGTCTTATGTATATACATAATTATACACCTACACATATTATGTTCCAAATAAATTGCATAATATAAAAATAGATATTAGAATGTGAATTAAAAGGTATATACTACCTCGAACATTAAAATCATGTAGAATGCTAGATACTTCAGTGACTCCCTATGTTAGACAGAATTTTCCTCACCATGACGACATTCCCAAGAACAAGGACAAGGGTTTATTTCCGCTTATAGTCTCCGAAGTTCCAGCCCACAGCTGTTTGTCTATTTTCCTCTTGATCTAGGGACAGCCATATCATCTAGGTGTCTTGTGCATATGGTTAAACAAATAGCTCACTTCACAGTTATAAGGAAACAGAAAACACTAGAAATGGTCTGCTGTAAGGATGAGCCTTCAAGGACACAACCCCCTCATTATCTACTTTCAAAGTATTACTTCGCAATGTAATACTGTATATTGGGAACAGGTCTTGAACATACAAGCCTGTGAGGAGCATTTTAGATTCAGCTGTAATATTCTGGCCTTAGTCTCTGCAAATTCATTATAAATCTTATTATGAAATGCATTTAGTCATATTTCAAGGGTCTCTCTACTCTTAACAATGCCAACATCATTTCAAAGTTAAAGTCACAAATCACTCTGAGAATCAAGGCAAAGATGTAGCTATGAGCACAGGTTGAAATAAAAAGAGAATGTTACACACATTGAACATATGATGGTCAAGAATAGACATTCTAGCTCCAACAGGGATGAATGGGGACAAAAAAATGAAGGATTAGATCAAAGTAAAGTAAAATCTCAGGATGGCAAACATTACATCCTGGATCTCCATTTTTGGCATCTGTGCCATGTGGTAAGATGATCGGTGCCCAAGGGATTTGGCACCCACCTGTGGTCTTACAATTTTCACTGCTGTCCTTGCAGAGATCACACAAGTGTTAACTTCTTGGGGCTTCCCTTATATCTTTGGCTTTACTCTCACAGCTTCTTATATCATCCTATAAGGAGACTCCCTGAAGACTTTCTGACTCTGCTATACATAGCTTAGATTCAGAGGCTTTCCTTTAAAATTTCAGGTGGACCCTTCTAGGACACTTTAACTCTTACATTCTGTATTCCTAGAAAAATGAATCACATAAATGATGGCAAGATTTGTTACCAATTCAAGCAATAACCAGATCCAAGTGGGCTGTGGCTTTAGTGTCCTCTGAGTCCTAGGGGGCTGGTTGTGGTGAAATAAATCCTGAAGTAACAGCTGTCCATGTGTGTTGGTCACTAAAGACTGTTCTCTTAATGAAAACTCTTTCAAGTGGATTTACTCATTTACATCCTTGACCCTGTGATAATGTAACCCCACCAATTCCAAAATGTCTTGAAAGCATCTC
>VZQC01014834.1:213222-279490 GCA_009823505.1 Rhizomys pruinosus
TTTTCAAAAGTGGATAAGCAATATTGCCAGTTTTCTTTTCAAAAAGACTAAAGAATAAAATTTTAGCACCAGTGCTACTGAGTTCTATTTTAAATTATTTCATCATTATTTACTTTTCACAATTCAGTTATTATCACAGCAAAACAAAGTACCCATATTTCTTTTATAGTAAGTGAAAATAATTTTATAATTATCTATAACATAGTCATACTTTCTTTTCCATTTTTTTTGCAACATAAATCTTGAAAAAACTAAGATGTAGATAAGACTTCAGGGTACTGTATGTTCAATATATACCACTATCATAACAGCTTTTGGTGACATGGGCATGGCTTTCTCCTTTGACCTAGTTACCACAGAGCAATGCTTAGGTTGTATTCTCAAAGCACCTGAAATACAATATGAACTGGAAGATCCATATTCCCTGGGCCCATTCTGTTTGTATTCTTCCAGTCCTTCCCAGGAAATACTCAATATCATCTTTATACATTTCCCTGGCCTTTGTAAATTGACACCCAATAGATGGGTTGAATTGATTTCACAATATTTTAAATGGTTTTAGGGTTAATTTATGAATAGCCACTATATGCAAAATAGATTTTCCAAGCTACAAACCTCTAAAATCTGGTATCAGTGAGACCTTGATATTTATTATTTATAAGAAAATGCATTGGAGATAATGGTTCTTTTCTTTAACAAGTCAACAACTCATTTATTTGGTTCATTTTGAATTACACACTGAACATTTTCTGCTGGGATATGATTTGTGGCTATTATGTAGCCTTTTATACTTTTATATGTGACTGTTTGGTCATAAACTAAAGCAACATACTTTTTTTTTAATGCAAGGAAGCCATTACTCAGCTCGCACTTGACTTTTGATTTTCAATATTCCCCATTAACGCTGGATGATAAATTGTAATAAGAAATCAAACTCAATTCTCTCACATGTAAACTCAGTCTATTTTAAATGAGCTTAGCAGTGCTTAATAGCACATCTAAGGAAACCCAAAGTCAATGTTCCCCAAAGCAAATCACGAGGATGTTGGACAACTTCCTAATGACCATTAAAGCACTATCTTTGCTATTGCTGCAATGAGACAAGGTAGTTTAAAGGAAAATAAGGCATGATTTCAAAATGACAAGCTCTGTTGTTTCCATGGTAACCCCACATATGAACTACTTTGAAGTTCTTAATAGTTTCTTCTTATGGAATATTAATGATAATTGATGTCTTCACTATCAACTTACTTATATTGAAGCTGTATGCTGATGATTTTACCTACATTGTTAGTAACTACTTAAAATTCAGCATATACAAGAAGCCAGCACTGTCATACATGTCAACTGATACTAACCCCATAAACGGTCTCCATAAACACTTGGGGAGCAGGGCAGAGGACATGGGGGCAAACATCTAAAACTCTCTTCGGATTTCACTGAGAATTTCATCTCCATAGGCCTCTTTCTCGGAATGTTTATGCTAATATCAATAAGAAGGCTCTTAAATTATGAATTGTATTAACATAAATTGATATTTATAGCAGGACACTTCATAAAACAAGAGCAGTCTGACTAAGGGGACTGTATTGACGTTAGTGAAGGAAAAGGAAGTTGAAAGTTAGATTCTGTGGGCTGTAATATGTGCACTGATGTGAATTTCATGCACTTGATGTCACAGAAGCTGTCGCTACTGAGAAGCCACAACTTATACTATACTTGTTAAAAGGAGAGACTGAGTGCAGGAGATGGTGTTATTAGAATATGCAACATACATCTCATCAGAAGCAGAGCTGCTACTAGAATCTTGGTACTCTTAAAGAAAGGGGAAAAGTGGAGGGGACTCAAGAGGTGGCTCAATAGTTAAGGGCACTGGCTATTCTTGCAGAGGACCCAAGTTCTATTCCCAGCCCCCATATGACAGCTAACAATTGTGTATAACTACAAGTCCAATGGATAAAACACCCTGTTCTGGCCTCCACAGGCAGTACAGACACAGATACATTTAGATAATATGTAGGCAAAACATTCATAGGCATAAAGTATAAATAAATAAATTAGAAAAAAAATCATTTCAGCAAAATATGAAATGAGATTTGAAATAATCTAAGTAAATGTAAGGAATTAAAATTATTTGTTCTGAGAATTAGAAATCCAAATTTTACCTTAGAGGGATTTTATTTTAACTTAACAATAAATATACTTTCAACATGCACAAGCATCTCCCCATCCACTGGACTCTCCAGCCTCAAAGAACCAAAATGACAGATTTTGAAGCAAGAAAATCCAGGTCAATCTGCTGGAGCTTCAATTACTCAAAATATGTGAATCTCAGTCAGTCAGCAATTATCAATAATTCATGAAATAATAAGTTTTGTAGTAAAAATAATACACATAGGTACAAAAACTAGACAATCAGTAAGAGGGATTTCTGCATCTTATTTTCTAAGAATGTCTACATATCTAAATATTTATACTGAGCTCTTATTTCTATAATCAGAATAAACACAGAGGAAATATATGAATGTATTTACACACAGTAAGTTAAGTGATGTGGTTCTTAATCACAAGTCAATATTATTTTAATTAAATGTAAGGCCAAGTCAATTTGAAATTCATTCACAGGCTAGTTTATTCAACAAAGAACTGGATGTTGATCTATTGAACAACCTTCTTTGCTACTGCCATTGACTGTGGACTTCAGTCAACTATCATAAATAAGATACCAAATTAGTAGGTACAGGTGAGCATTAAGCCACTCATTCCTGATTATGATATCCTTGTAATTAGCATTTACCTAGAGCCATATGAGTCTCTAAAGCCTGAGGCCCAAAGAACAGTGATTACAGTGCTTTCTTATGTCTCTATCATAATTATATTAAGGCATGGCTCTGTTGAGAGGAGGTTAATGATTTTCCATTAATACAATAACCACCTTCCCAAACTGTAGTCTCAGTGCTCTGAAACATATTATGCTTATGCTTAGAAAGGAAATGAACAAAAGAAGTTTTTTCTTTTTTGTCTGATTATTATGAGGACTGCTATTCATGTACTGCAACCTGGCTTGACCTTCAGGTTTTTCTCTTCTAACTTCATGCTGTAAGTAATTTAATGAATGTTGGTAAAAGCATACTCTCTTAGGAGAATAAGCTGATGGCCATCGACTATGTACCTCAGTGTTCCCCCACAAATTATCAGACTCCTCATGATTTTTAATGTTGCTCAACAACTCATGCCTTGTATAAGGTGAAGGATGTAAGAAGTCAATAAATGAACAGAAAACAAAAGTCATTCACTAGGAAAGGAAATGGAAACTGTCTCCATTTGTCATTAATATGGTGTTAAAATTATTCAACCCTACAAAAACTGTTAATACAAAGTATCTCAGTATAGTTACAAAATGTACAATCAACATATAAAAATTAGCAGCAATTATATTGCACAGTTCAAGATTGACAAAACAACAGATTTTAAATTTTCTCACTACAAACCTATAAACAAATGAGTGATTGATATATTAGTTCACTTGATTTAATCTTTCTGCTATTAATATTCAGGTATCACTTTATATCCTATAAACATAAACAATTATATTCATTAATAAAATGAAAATAAATGACCATAAGAGAGTCTATTGTAGGGGCTGGAGAGATAACCTAGCGATTAAGAGCGCCAACTGCTCTTGCAGAGGACCCGGGTTCGATCCCCAGCACCCACATGGCGGCTGAGAACCGTCTGTAACTCCAGTTCCAGAACTCCAGTTCCAGGGTAATCCAACACCTTCTTCTGACCTCCCGGCATTGCACGACACGGATGCACAAACCTACATGCAGACAATACATTCATACACATAAATAAATAAACAAAATAAAAAAGAGAGAGTCTATTGTAGTGTTCCACAAACAGTATTCCCTTGACTTCACCAAACAAAATTGTGAAATATGAACATGATCATGAAGATGCCAATGATAATGATGATGATGATTTTGTTAAGGATAAAGCTAAGGTCTAGAGACAGTGAGTAGCTAACAGAAGGCCAACAAANAATCCGACGCCCTCTTCTGACCTCTGCAGTATTGCATGACACAGGTGCACCAACCTACATGCAGACAGTACACTCATACACATAAAAAATAATAAAAAAAAATGCCAAGTAAAGAAGTGAGGGTATTCGTGGTTAGAAGTTGGACACAATAGGGGCTGGAGCGATGGCCTAGCGGTTAAGATCGCCGACCGCTCTTGCAGAGGACCCGGGTTCGATCCCCAGCACCCACATGGCGGCCGAGAACCGTCTGAAACTCCAATTCCAGGAAAACTCCAGTTCCAGGGGAGTCCGACGCCCTCTTCTGACCTCCGCGGCATTGCACGACACAGGTGCACAGACTAGCATGCAGACAGTACATTCGTACACATACAGAAATAAATAAAAATAAAAAAAAATTTTAATTCTAAACTATCTGTCAAATATAGAATATTTATTGTTAATAAAATTCCATATTAAATGAATTAGCAACCAAGATGTAACCTTATGGAGTAAGGATTTTGTAGTATTTAAAAATTATACTCGGGCCGGGCGTGGTGGTGCACGCCTTTAATCCTAGCACTTGGGAGGCAGAGGCAGGCAGATCTTTGTGAGTTCAAGGCCAGCCTGGTCTACAGAGCGAGTTCCAGGACAGCTGGGGCTACAGGGAGACCCTGTCTCAAAAAAACAAACAAAAAAAAAGACCAAAAAAAAAATTACACTCATAAAGAATGTCTTCAAAGATTATATATGTGTAAAATTTAATTTGATTTTTTCCAAAACATTTGTTTATAAGCCTATAGCTGTTTTCAAGGTCCTATGGCAGAACTGAGTATTTGTGATTTTATTATTTACAAAGCATTTGTTATCTCACATTTTAAGAAAAAGTTTGCTTGTGTCTGATTTAATTCCCCATGTCCAAGGCACTTATGCTAATCTATTTTATGTACAATCTTCTTAATCTTAATGGTTTTCAACATCAGGTGCTACTAGAATCCTGCTTTTTACAGATAAGAAAGAAGAAGGTTGAAAAGGATTCATGTATTCGTCTAAACTCTCTCTGCCAAGTGAGCCAGAGTTTGGATCTGCACTTGGGACAGAATCTATTTGCTGAATCATGCCATTAAGTTGTTCATCTTCCTGAGACAGTGTCCACCCAGCACAGGTCAATGAACACTATATAGAACTCGAGTACTATACAGAACCCATCCTACCATGTGGGAGAAGTAGGATCAAAAGGGAAAATAAAGACTCAGTTCAACACCTTTTCCACTAAGGACTGAGAAGATAAGCATTTGCTAGGTAAACTCAACAACTAATTTAAATGTTGTGCACTTCAGACTACAAACTACTGTGAGAAGAAAGCCAATAGAAGACATCAAGGGGCAAGGACATGGGGAAGAGCTGGAACACAAACAAGGGCAGAAAATGAGAAACACGAGGTTTGAGGCTTCTCAACTGCCTGCCAATCTTCTTGAGGCCCATATTCCTTGATGACTCTCTTATAAATGTCCTACTGGTGCCAAAGTAAGCAACCTTTATTTCAATCATGAAAACAATCATATAAAACATGTTCAGTTATTGCATCTGGAGAATTGTTCAAATGACTGTGAGTTTTAGTTCATACTCGCTGTAACATAGGTGCTTTGGGACTTGGTTTTGGACAGTAGAGATTGAGAGATATATACGTCCAAGATCTCAGCATCTTGTCCTCTATCTACAGTCAACCATGTTCCTTTTCATGCCAACATGCCTTGGCCCCTTCGCTAAGATGTTTGTGCATTTGTTTCCTTAGCACTAAATACTTTTGATCCTTAGCGAGCATCTGTGTTGGGTTTTGCACAAAGAGACTGAAATACCTATTCAGGCTTTCTGTAAGTGATTGCTGTGTCATTTTCCTTTTTCCCCCTAACAAGCCTCAGGCTTTGACAAGATTCCCTTTTTTAAAACAGAATTACTGCAGAAACAAGTTGTTAGGATTCTCTTTTTCCTATCTCTTTCATTATTGTGTTGTATACAATGTTCAAAATAGACAGAAAAATTTCTTGGGCTTAGAAAGGTTTCTATTTTGTAAAGTTTCGCATGTAGCTCTCATAAATCAGGAGTTCCCAGCCTGAAAAAAACATGCAGGAGTCTAGATTCCAATGGCTTCTTCATATGTAAGATAATGTGACACCATGTGGCCATAAAGATGGTGCTTGGTAATCAAGATGTGTTGAGTTATTGGGTACTTAGCAATGTCCATCTCCTGACATGTGGCACTAAGAGAGTTACCAGCAAACTATGACCCTATCTCTGAAACATCAAACCAGACATCTGTTGGGGAAGATTCCCCAAGGCTTATGAATGTGACCTGTGCTAACCTACTTAGTCACAGAAATGTAAAGGAATCCACAGGCAGTGATCAGGTTGGTAGGAGTAGAAGACAACACAGATGGGTCAGGGCACCTGAAAACAATATTGTTTGCATTGCATCAAAAGGCCACATTTTCAGGACTCCTGGGATATCTGACCCAAAGTAGGGTTTAGCATATTTAAGGACAGTCGAAGACCTGTTCCATTCAAAATCCACTATGAGGAAATACAAAAAAAGTATGTTATCAGAACTGGACTATGTACCAGAATTTTCCATATAGACAACAAAGAAGCATGTAAAACATGTCAGAAATCATGGCAGGGAGCCAGAGAGATGGCTCAGTGGTTAAGAGCATGGACTGCTCTTGCAGAGGACCACTGTTCATTTTACAGAACCCATATGACTGCTAACAACAGTGTGTAACGCCAGTTCCAGGGGAATCTGATGCTCACTTCTAACCTCTGTGGGCATTGCATGTTATAGATGGATATATATATATATATATATATATATATATATGCAATATACTCGTATACATAAAAATAATAATATTTTTTAAAAATTAAAAATCACATCAGAATTGCCAGGTGTGGGGGCATACACCTGAAAGGTCAACACTCAGGAGGTAGAGGCAGGCAGGTCTTCCCAGGCCAGCCTCTGCTACATAGCAAGTTCTAGGACAGCTGGGGATAGAGGAAGACCCTGTCTAAGAAAAACAAAACAAAACACAAAAAGCATGTCAATAATGTAACCCATTTGTTGAAGTGATATTCTACTAAGAAACTTAAAAACTCAGATTTTAAAAGTGGCCAGCATATACTGTAAATCTATATCTTATGATGGAGGACTTTCTGGGAAAACAAAGACAAAAGTCTGGGTAGTTTTCAAAATATTTGCATCATTCTAACAGATTTGTCTACATCTAAAATACATGAAAATCTCAGATTAAAAACTCATAGGAACTGCTCATGAACAATAAATCATATGATAAAATATACAAAGCCAACATCTGAAAACATAATGTGGCCATTACATTTTAAATAATGGCAACATAAAGTTGGGCAGCTCAGCTAATCAATTACATTAATGTTTTAATTCTTATGCATCTCATGACTTTATCAATATAATCAAAGTTAATAGGTAACATCTTAAATAGAAAATTATTATAATATGTGAAGAGCTATTTTTAGCAGTTTCATGTAACAGAAAAATGGAGTAACTTTGGATAGTAATGTGAGTCTCTAGTCTCATGATGCATTTTAATTGCAATTCAGGAAAAATATTGGGAGACAAATTTACACTGGAGTTAAACGTCATATGTTATCTTTGGTGTTTTAAAATTTTCAGGTGGGGTTGGCATGCCTCAGCTGTATTCTTGCCCCTTGACCCATCCTACTCTGTCTCTAGTGATTACACTCATTTATGTTGACTAATTGGCCAGCCAAAGCCCAGTCAGTGATAGATAAACTGAGGACTCAAGAGAAAGGTAGATAGTAAAATGGGTTTGAAGCCACAGTATACCAAAATGCTATAGTAATTAGAGCTGTTAAGCCAGGAGACTAAAGGACATATTCCAGGGAAATTAAGGGTTTTTTGTGATGAAGATAATTTCTAGATTAGTGCTTTTCAACATGAGAAATGGTATTATCTAGTATTTCAGTACCTAATCCCATTATAGCTTAATAAAAAGAAATGGAAAATAAATAATCAAAGTCACACATGTTATAATTTTGCCAGATGAACCCTACATACTCCTTCCAGCTTCAGAATACATTGAGACCCTTGGATTTCCAATGGTAACTATGGATTTGCATTTTTTTCATCAACAGGGTTTTTTGTTTTGTTTTGTTTTGTTTTTGTTTTTGTTTTTGTTTTTGTTTTTTTTTTTTTTTGTCTTTTTGAGACAGGGTCTCCCTGTAGCCCCAGCTGGCCTGGAACTCACTCTGTAGACCAGGCTGGCCTTGAACTCACAAAGATTCACCTGCCTCTGCCTCCCAAGTGCTAGGATTAAAGGCGTGCACCACCATGCCTGGCCTCATCAACAGGGTTTTAATAAAGTCTATATATCATTACTGGTTCTACTTTCCAGTAAGTCAGCTTGCCACATGAAAATTTCACATTATATATGCCCACCATTGGCTTAGAAGTTGTTGCTTGATACTGGGATTTTGTTGATTACTGTGAGGACTCCTGTGTGCCCTATATTCCTGGATGAAGATATTATTTTATTTTCTATGTAATAACTGAGTACAATAAATTAGCTCTGGTCAAATGCAGAAGAGAATAGTTCATCTTTTATTACCTGTAACTATTAACATTTCCTTTGCAGCCGTCCTTATGTTCCATTGCACTCTAAATCCCCCAATTAAGTTTATGTTCAATAAAAGGAGTTCATAGGAACATGGGTTTGACTTAATAGGTTCATTATTACTTCCTTTCCCCTGTGTCTTCCTCACTCCCATTGTATTGCCACTATTTGAATTACAGATTGCTCTTTTACTATCCTTTCCATGAGCTGCTCAGATAAATGACCTTAAGTTTACTGTAATCACATTTATACTAGGTTCTACTCCTGTACTAGAATTAGTCTAAAAATGAATTTAATGGCTGGAGAGATGATTCAGGGTTTAGAAGCACTGTCTGCTCTCGCAATGAAAATGGGTTTGGTTCCAAGCACTCACGTGGCAGCTAACAACTATTCATAACAACAGTTTTGAAAGATTGAACACCCCCTTCTAACCTCAATGGACATTGCATGCATAGATATACTTACATAGATGCAGACAGAACACTCATACACATAAACTATATAAAATAGGTAAATAATTTTTAAAATATAAATTTTAAAAGGACTTGCACATATACAAATAGAATCATGTACAAAAATGTGTTCCAAACACACTTTCTAGTCTCCCCTAGACCTGTGTAATCACATATTATATAGTGGAGTCCAATAATCTGTATTTTACCTTCTAAGTGATTTTGATGCTTAAAAAGATAGAGAGCAAGCTGAGTTTGCTGGCACATATGGTTTTAATCCAAGCAGAGGCAGGTAGATCTCTCTATGTTCCAGGCCAGCCAGGTCTGCATAGTGAGTTCCAGGCAAGCTGTGAGTACAGTGAGACCCCATCTCAAAACAAAACAAAACAACAACAACAACAACAACAAAAACCAGCAAAAAAGAAAGCCTTAAAGAGCCATTGTCTAGAGTCAAAGAAATCTAAGAAAGAAAGAAGGACATATAGGAGAACATGCAAAGCAAGTTATTTAACTCAAGGTAAATTATGTTTGGCAAATATTTTTAGAATCCCCTGATTATTTGGGAAGTAGAGTAGAGAAGTCTGTAAGTTCCCAACACTAAAATATCAACCAAGGGGAGAAAGGATTTCAAGTGGCATTGACATTTGGAATTCTATGGACTCCAAAGGCTTTCTGATCAGAAAATCCAAGAATTCGAAGTTTTCAAAGTTCTAGATTCTAGTACTAAAGGAAAGTTGATCATAACAGAGTAAAAGCCTTCCTATCATAGAACCGTTAAACAAAACAATACAGTGTTGGATGGAGCTCTGGCTGAGACCAAGTGTAGTAACCAAGAGAGAGAAGACAGAAAAAAGAGATGATAATGTGGAGGAAATATGATCACAGTATAATTTATACATATGTGTACAGTAGTCACAGATAAGTTTTAGGAAATAACACAAAAATGAAGAAATAAAACCAAATAAACTGAAGTTAATGTACAGCCTGGAAGTGTATCAGCAAGTACTACACAACATATTCCTTTCAGTTCCTCATGGGAATTTTTTTCTAAATACTTTTCTTTACCTTGGACTATGTTTTAAGGGATCCCAGCAAAATACATAGGTACAGGTAAAGCCTATTTTGGGACAGTTAAGAAAACTAGGGATGCAACCATGTGAACCAATTCTGAAAGTTTACATAAAGCCTGCAGCCAGGATCCTGCAGAGAAAAGTCATTCTGATGACTCAGAGTATCTATAGAAGTGAATGATGCAGGCTCTAAATAGAAGTTGAGCTGGGAATATCGCCCAGTGTTTGAACCTTTGCCTAGGATGTGAGAAGCCCTGTGGTCAAACCCAAGTACTGAAAAAACAAACAATTTACAATTTGACCTTTGATGAGTGCTCAGCAGTTAAGAGCACTGGCTGCTCTTACAGAGGACTCAGGATTGGTTCCCAGCATCCGCATGACAGCTAACTACTGTCTATAACTCTAGTTTCAAGGGATCCAATGCCATCTTCTGACCTCTATGGGCATTGCCCAGCATGGGTGTACTTATATTTATGAAGGTAGCAGGTAGTACCTTCATACACAGACAAAAAATATTAGATATAATATTTAAAATATGCCTCATGATTAATAAATGCTGACTCAGATGTCTCCAGAATCTTCCAAAGGGGCTTTATAAAGCTATCTGGCATAGGGTAAGTTGTCTAGCCCAAGCTTAGCAGATCACTAGATTTGATAGAAAGCTGGAAACTGACATCTTTGCATTTTGTGTAGCACATATTCATGTTAAAATTAATTTGAGAGTAAACTTTGATCCTCATTCAAAGAACTGAATTGAGTTCCTTGATTGTTCATGAGTCTGATTCTATCTGTATGGTCCAGTCTGCCTTGGTTCTCAGCTTCCTGAGGGCTGATACTACTGAAAGACACCATCACTTTCAACAGAACCATTTTTACCACTTAAAGATAATGCACCAAGGAATTCTACAGGGAGTTTAGAGACAGATAATATGACCGAGTTCCCTTGACTTGCTTCCTGTGTTCACAATTTCTGGTGGTGAGGGGGAAACCTATGTTAAGCTAACTTGATAAATATTTTCCTATTTTTTATCTCTCCTTCTTACTGTCAATTACTGAGGTACATCCAAACCTAACTTAGATCCCAGCGAACCCTGGGAACTTACATATGAGATAAACTCCCAGGTGTTCCCGACAGCCTAGGAAAAATCACATATTCTGCATTTCTAAAGTGGCAATAATAGCATCTTGTATAATGTGGGGAAATTGATGAATCATCAATACGCAATAGGTTTTAGTTATTTGTAAACGGTCTTTGTTTCTAATTACTCCAATCTGACCCAACAGAAATACAGATGATCCTCTACCTACAGTGATCTGGTAACATCCGTAATGTCAGAGGGGCTAGAGAATGAGGTCCTGACTCGACATGGAGAATTCTCTAGCACTCAAACTCCCACTAAGCAGCATTTGTCTGTTTCTGATGCTTTCTGCTTTGGTTGGCTGGGCCCAGATAGTCTCTTCACTTTAACCTTTTCTTGCCACTAGGCCTCAAGCTCCACCAGGAAAGCCTTTATTTTCTTTGTCTGTTTTGTCTTTATCTTACCTGGGGAACTGTGTTGTGCACAAAGTACAATTGACTTCACAAGCAGCCCTGAGGTCAGGTCAGTCAAGTCATGACCTGCCTAGGCCATTCAAAATAGGGTTAATCCCTCCTTTCCCAGACTCACAACCTTCTCACGCCCCCAAGATGCCAAAATGAAACTGACCACTGAATATGTGTTTGCACATATTAGCAAGGCATATATATGGTCAGTGTTATTATTGGACGTCAGTGTTATTCAGTGAGGACTTTTAAAGACTGAGATAAATAAAACTCAACTCACACCTCTCCACAAAGTATGAGCGTAAATGGTCTCCAGGGAGTTCAAATGTGAAATGGCCATTTGAATCTCTATGTAAAAAAATATGTCTTTACAGTTTGTTACCCAAATAATACACAGTGTTGAAATGTCAAGAGTTTGTCCTTCTCAAGTAGCAGAGCTGGTGACTCTCCTGTGTGGGGCTCCTGGCTTAACCTCTGGAGGTGGTAGGTCAGGATTGAGGAGCTAAGACCAGTACCATATAGATAACTTACAATGAATTCCCAGGATCAAATCCCACACAGTGGAATTTGTATTTGGAGTAAAATAAATAGTGAAATATTAAAATACACATTTCTTGTAAGCAAGCACAGCCCTTGTAGGCTTATTTCAATCTAATCTATGGATCCATGTAAGCTCTTATCACGCTGCCTTCCATTTTCTGTTCCTGCTTTCCCTCTTATTGAAACAGACCCAGACTTTAAATATTTGCATTAGATGGATAATATTTTTAAAAAGTATATTATATCTTAGGGGCTAGAGAGATGGCCTAGCAGTTAAGAGCACCGACTGCTCTTGCAGAGGACCCTGGTTCGATCCCTAGCACCCACATGGCAGCTGAGAACCGTCTTTAACTCCAGTTCCAGGGGAATCCCACCCTCTTCTGACCTCCGTGGCATTGCACCACACGGGTGCACAAACCTGCATGCAGACAGTACATTTGTACACATACGAAAATAAATAAATAAAAATTTAAAAAGGTTCATACTCTTTATGGGCTGGAGAGATAGCCTAGCAGTTAAGAGCACCGACTGCTCTTGCAGAGGACCTAGGTTCAATCCCCAGCACCCACATGGTGGCTAAGAACAGTCTGTAACTCCAATTCCAGGAGAACTCCAGTTCCAAAAGAATCCGAGACCCTCTTCTGACCTCCGTGGCATTGCACGGCACGGGTGCACAAATCTACATGCAGACAGTACATTCATACACATACAAAAATAAATAAAATTTAAAAAGGATCATACTCTTTAAAAAAAGTATTATCTGAAATAAGTGTGATAATACATAATTTGCTATGTTTCATGTCAAAATTTGAGTGGTTCTAAGTCAAGAATTGTGTTTTCTGTCAGCCATTTCAAGCAAGTGCAACTCTAACACATTGTCTACCACAATGACTAGGCAGTGGTCAGTATGTGTAAGTTCTGAATGGTTCAAAGTATCAAGACAACCTAACTATTTACACCTCTTATTTTTTATCTTTGTCAGTGATCTGTGGAGACAAGTGTCTACTGATGAATACAAAAGTGCTTCTTCTGGATATGTGTCTACAAATAGAGCAATCTGTGACATTTTTATGTTTGCTACAGATATTTCCATTTCACTGGTACAAGGCTGAGTCTTTACCCTGAATAGTCCTGAAGCAGAAAGAAGAGTTGCCCTAAAGTACATTATCAACAGACAGATCAGTAAGCAGCACACATCGAACTACCAGCAATGTTTTCCAGGGCAAATTTAAACGAAATCTCGAATGTTCCTATGTGAAAAGTGATTAATAACCTCAATAACAAAATCACTGGTGGCTTCCAGTTGATGCTCAAGCCATCACCCAGCACCTGTGGCTCCTTCTCAGCCACAGGAGTCATTTGCTCCTCAGAAGAATCTGTGAGAACACAGGAGTTTCAGTATTGCTATCTTTATAAACTAGTGTTATGAGGATCTCTAGGCTTAAAGGAAAAGTTATCTCTGATCTAAATATATGCTGAGAAATATTCTTCCCTGGTATTCACAACTTCTTTGTAACAAATTGTTACAAGTATAATTTCTACAGTAGCAGAATAGTTGACATTTTCATTTATTTAAGAAAGAGGGTGGGGATTCCTATCAGACCTAGTACAGATGTGTTTCTCTTCACTTGTTCTTTGCCGCTTGACTGCAGGGGAGGACACCATATTGAGGATTAGTGAATGCACAGAGCCAGCTGCAACCAAAATGGCTCAGCTCTGGTTCTTAGTTCCAACACTAGCCCTGGGAACCCTAAGTGTTGTGCAAGCATTCTGGGCAGCTGTGTATTTTAATGCCATCTCCCTTCAGAAACTGTTGAGTGGTTGCTCATATGCACAGAGGAAAGTAGTTTATAACAGAATGGAAGGGGAAAGATGGAAACATTACTTCCAAAGAATAAATTAGTCCAATTATCAAAATGAAGCAAGAACAAGCATCTGCTATAACTATCTTAGTCTTAGATGCATCACAGTTAATATCCAATACAGTTCTCCAGTGAGAAGGTTTATTAATCTCCAGAAATAAATGTTTTCCTAATGTCTCACATAGTAATGGTGGTTGAAGCCAGAGCCATGCAGATGCTTTGAATCTAAATTCAAAGGTTTTTATTTTGCTTGTGTAAAATATATTTTTACCTCTCATCTGTAGCATATTTTTGTTTATCATGGGGAAGAATGAGCATTATATCTTCTCTCTCTTTCTCTCTCTCTTTCTTTCTCTTACACACACACACCACACACACACACACACACACACACACACACACACACACACCTTGCTTCATTTGTCCAAAAAAGTACATAGAATGTTGACTTGGCTTGCCAGAATTGTATTACATGTACTTTTTTGTTTTTAACTTTCTAGCTCATGAGGCCACAGTATCAAGATTAATCAGGAATCACTGCAAATTGTTACAACTATAAGTTAGTTTATCCCTCATCAAAAGAGATGTTGCAAATCACCAGCTCTCCGGATGGTATCACTGATTAAAATCCACAGGTCACACATGCTAGGACTGGAGAGCACAGGAGAGCACATGGGCAGCAGTTGCTTGTAGGTCCCGAGGGGACAATTCCCATTAGAACTGCTTCAGAGATCACTTAATGTGAGTTAGATGTAGCCCAGTGTAGAAATGCAGTGTGGAATAGTTGAATGCTTGTTTTACATACCTTAAATCAACCATATAGTGGTTGACAAGACAATTAAATAATTGTCCTATGTGAGGAAAAGTGCAGAAAACATAGTCAAGTTTTGTGGAAGTGGATAATTAGCATTCACTGAATACTTATGAGTTTTCCTAATTCTATGATGTATAGTCTCTCATTTACACATTCTGATGGAAAAATGTTTATCACATCATACAGACGATGGAATAAAGGTGGTAACTGAGTCCCCATAATGACCTAACCCTTGATTCTGTGTGTCTCCTGCATTTTAATGGGCAAATAGATGACAAACTTGATACAAACTGATCCACCCACTTGAAATAAATAAGCTGAAGAATCATCTAAACATGAACGACAAGCAGAATCCAGATCATAATCATCCACTGGAGACACCCACTTATTTACTAAGCAATGGAATAATTTGAGCACTACATGATTCAACATAAGGCAAGGTAGCATGCTTACTCATGCTCAAAAAGGCTGCTTCGAGGCATTTAAAACTTCTATAGGGTCCATTTCCAGCCACAGGCATTAGCATTCCATGAGTAATAGACTGGATTTTCTGTTACTGCCCTGTCTTGTCCTTAGCTTGTGAGAATTGAGCCCCATCCTCTGTTCATTGAAAACCTTGCCCAGTGTTTGAGGCCAGAAAGTGCCTTAGGCCATCTGGTTGCTAAAATCATTTATATATTGCTTTACATTCATGAACTGGAAGCTGGTGCTAAGTTTGTAGTATTCATCACTCCTATTTGAAAACCAGTTGTTCATTGTCAACTGAAAAAGAGGAATCTCATATATGCAGACAGCCCCATCTCTTCTGTGAGAAATTCATGGTTTTCTCATGAAATGTTCCCCTCTGACATTCTTCTTTCTTGTTTGCTGTGTCTATAATGCCTTGGCATGATTTTTGCTTCTGGAATAGAACTGATTACAGTGTAATAAATGCTCAGTACGACTCTACCATTATGCTCTAAACCCTGGAGACACATGTAAACTCCTAAGAAGGGGAAGCCAGGATACTATGTTTCTACAACACTCTGTTTCTCAAACGCTTTGCCTTCTGCTGCCCTGGAAAGTACTTTCAAGGCAGGGCATCAGTAATAGTCAATTAATCACTCTATTTCCCCAAGAATAAGATTTTAGATACCATGTTGAATACTGCTGAATCCATAATCATTTGATACAGCATTTATTAGCATGTACAACCACTTCATATCAGGAAAATGAGGCTTTAGGATATTCCTATAGCAATACTAGCGGGTGTCCCTAAACAGGGGTGAGGTGTCACTCTGTTCCTTTTTTTTTTTTTTCCATTTTCCCTTGATCTCCATCTTTGTCTTTCTCTGTGTGACTTTGTCTCTCTGTCAGCCCCCCAAACCTACATTCACACATGTGCACACATACACATTTGGGAGACCCTGTCTCAAAGTTAAAAAAAAAATGTTAAGGTAAAATGAAACAAAAACAGACTAGGGCTACAGCTTAGTGATAGAGCATTTGTCTAGTAATGAAAAATAAAGTCATTTAAACAGCTATTAAGGAAATGGTAAAGGACAAAAAAGACATCTTAAAATCATGTATTTGAAGAATTGTTACTAACTGTCCTTATGACCTAAAGTCATCTAGAGAATCAATGTCATCACTATTAAAATAAGAATAATAACCATCACGAAATCAGAGGAAAAAATCTTCAATTTTGTATGGAACTGGTAATAATCCAAAGGTTCAAAGCCTTCTTGAAGAGGCAGGCGGATCTTTGTGAGTTCAAGGCCAGCCTGGTCTACAGAGTGAGTTCCAGGACAGCTGGGGCTACAGGGGCCCCGTTCGAAAAGGACCAAAAAAAAAAAAAAAAAAGCCTTCTTGAGCAAAACAAATAATACAGAAGCCATTAAAATTCCTGATTCCAGAACATATTACAAAGCTATAGTAATTTACAAAAATGTATAGGAGTTGATTCAGCAGGTAAAGGCACTTGCCACAAGTTTGGCAACATTAATCTAATCCCTGGAACCAACCTAAAAATGAAAGAGGTGAACTATCATTATAACTTGTTTTCTGACCTTCACAGCAATGCCGTGGCCTGTGTACCTCCCCCTACACACACACACACACACACACACACACACACACACACACACACACACACATACACACACACAGAATGGCCTAAATATCTATATCATGCTTAGTTTCATTGAGCCATCTAAGCACCCATGTTTAAGGAGAGAAATTAATCCCATGAATCATTGAAAGAATTGAGAAACATATATTTCCAAATGCAAACTGGATTAAGATCCTACATGGAGTTCAAACATGCTTCAGAACAGTATCACTTTTCAGGAAGAATATTCTCTCTCTTTTACTAAATTGCAGAAACATCTTTCCCTCATTCTTCATACCTATTCCCATACTTACATACTACAAACATACTTGAATATGTAATACCTACTTGAAGACATAATTAATATATATAATGTTTATTTTCATATGTATAAGACAAAAATGATGGAAATTATTTGCATATAATTATGAGCAAAGCAATAAGCCTATATGTTTGATAATATTTTTTAACTTTTTATTATTTCTTCTTTTACAAAACTACCTTTGTAGCTGACAAGATCAGTTTAAAATAATAGCAATTTTTACATTTTAAAAATTTATTTTTATCTGTGTATGTGTGATTTGCATAGATTTATAAACGCTTGTGTGTGTGGGGGGTGTGACATTATGTGGGAATACATGTGTATGAGCATGTGAGCATGGGGTTTGTGTGTGTGTGTGTGTGTGTGTGTGTGTGTGTGTGCATGTGAAGGAGGGCAGAAGTTGAGACTGCTTGTCTATCTCAGTCACTCTCCACTTTATTTATTGAGTCAGGGTCTCTTGTTAAATGTGGAGTTACAAATATGGCCTAGTACAGCTAGCCTTCTTGTGCCTCGAATCTCAGTCTTCTCAATGCTGTCATTACATTGGGCTTCCATACACCCCCATCTCTCCAGCCCCCAGACATATAATTATTAATTGAGAAGCCACTGAAAAGTAAATATGTCCTTTGCCCTGGAGGTCATATGAAGTTTCTTATAATTAAAATTGTATAGAATCCTTTTCATTTACTTTATCTTATTTTTTGTCATTTTGAGACAGGGTTCAACTGTAGCCTGTGCTGGTTCATAACTTTCTATGGAGACCAGGATGATTCTGATCTCACAGAGACCCACTCGCTTCTGCCTCCCATGGGACCAAAGGCATGTGTCACCACGCTCAGCACATGAGATGATTTAAAATCAGGAAAATGAGATAATGTCTAGAGATGTGAAATGAGAGGTTAATCAAGGAAATAATGAGTACACAGAAGCCTGGAAACAATTAACTGGGGGTTCAAGATTTCACAAGCACATACAGAAGCAAAATCAGAGCCATAGCAAGTAAAAGTTAAAACAACCAAGAAATGTTCATCAATCTGCCACAAACACTATTGATTATTTAGCTCAATGAACATGTTTGTAGCTAATTTATCCAAAAATACTGACCAAATGCCCAAACTTTTCTTTTGTAATTCAGATGATTTGGGCCATATTTGGAGAGAAAGTAAAAACATTTTTGTTCTTGTTGTTGTAAAATCTTATTAAAATACAGTGATGATAATGTAAAAATTGGCTAGATATTCAGTTAATAACTCTCAAATTGTTGGCTTCTTCTACATATAAATATTTGATATATTGTTCTGATCATTATGCACTGCTCTAATGCAATTTAGTCAGTTTTGTTTTTCTTCTTCAAAATCGTGCTCTCCTTAGTTTATCTTACCCCTCTCTTCACAGAAAAGATTCTTCACAGAAAAAGAGAATAACACATCTTTAAAGCACTATACTAGTCACTTGCTTGGAGTTAGTCTCCTCGAATATGTTCTTTTAGAATGCTATAAATGCATTTATTCTCATATTAAAGATTTCAAGCATACTGTAACTCTCATAATATTCAGAAAGTTTTGATGCTTTCAAAATAAAGCAATAACATTACTCAAAGCCAGAACAATGAGGATGTAATAGGAAGCATTATTAATAAACTGCTTGTAATCAGTCAGTTCAGTACAATGAAAGCATTAATACTCCACTGACCTAGCATTCTAATGTAACCAGTTATAGCAAGTTCAAGGGAATTAGAATCATTCATGTAGCATAATGTCATTAAGCACAGATATATTGAAGTATGATTCTGCCAGTTATGAAGTTAATGTTCCACATTCTCCAAGTCTGCTTAGTAAATTCATGACTTTGGTGTAACTTAAAAACAAATTAAGCATCAAAAACAAAAAAATGTACTGCTGAAACTGCAGTTATGCTTGGGATTTTGTTCAACAATAAACCATATTTTAGGAATTTGTTAATTAGACTCAGTATCGGTAATATGGTGCAATG
This sequence comes from Rhizomys pruinosus, assembly GCA_009823505.1. Lineage (NCBI taxonomy): Eukaryota > Metazoa > Chordata > Mammalia > Rodentia > Spalacidae > Rhizomys > Rhizomys pruinosus. Next base: position 232,592 of record VZQC01014834.1, read on the forward strand.
CTTTCCGAACAGAAAATACCAAGAGTAAAGAGGAAAATGTATTTCAGCTTCTTCCTATGTTTTCTTGATTACTGAGTTTGTTTGGATTTGCAACTATACTTCAAGTCTACAATAAAGGACCATATTTTGTGCAACACCAGTCTACAAACAGCATGTATAGAGGTCAAGATATTGCAGCAAATGCTCTCCTCGGTTTAATACAAAGGGGTATTTCTTTATAAGTAGACAAATAAAATAACCATGTTGGAAATCAGGTATTTAAATGGGTTCATAGTTATTTCTTTCGTGCTGAATATGCTATACCTTTGGAAATTTTGTACTTAAATGAAAAATTTATACCCCTGGAAAAAATGTTCTTAAATGAAGTGGGGGAATCATAAGCAAAACATAACAAAGCAAAACATGCATACTGACAGACACACATTGTTATTTATTTGATTAAAGAAGTCTTCAAATAATACAATTTTGTCTTTGACAGTCTAAAAAGCTATCTGTAGCTGTGGAAGCCAAAAATTATTGAAATCTGAATCAAAGGTAAAGTGATAATTAGTCACTTTTTCAAATTTTGTCATGTATTTTTAATTAATACTTTTATTGATGTTTTATGTATTTCATATATCCCTTTTCATTTCTGTTCAGGCATAGTCCCCTATCCCTTCCCCCCACCCCACCCCAATCCATGCCAAGTCATGTACTCTATCATAACTGTCCTGCATCTTTCTCTGTCTCTCTTTTTTTTTTTTTTTGGTCTTTTTGAGACAGGGTCTCCCTGTAGCTCTGGCTGTCCTGGCACTTACTCTGTAGACCAGGCTGGCCTCGAACTCACAGAGATCCGTGTGCCTCTGCCTCCCAAGTTCTAGGATTAAAGGTGTGCGCCACCACACCCAGCATTTATTTATGCTTGGGAATTCACATTTTCCTCCATTAATTTCATGTTATTCTAAAATATGGATACATACTCTCCACCCATACACAGCAATTCAGAGTCTGAAAATAATTAGTGAGTGGATTCTAGAGCCCATTGAGGGATTCACATTATGACAACATAGTTACTTACAGATAAACCAGAAATATAAACATACTGGCATTCAGTTTGCCTTTCATCTGGGGGATTTGGTGTTAGCATCCACAAATGAGGGAAACCATTCTCTGTTTGTCTTTCTGGGACTGTGTCACCTCACACAACATAATGGCTTCGAGCTCAATCCATTTACTTGCAAAGTTCATAATGCCATCCTTCTTTACTGCTGAATAGTACTCCATTGTGTAGATGTACCACATTTTTGTCATCCACTCTTCTGTTGAGGGGCATATGAGTTGGTTCCAGCTCTTCGCTATTGTGAAGAGAGCTGCAATAAATATGGATGTGCATGTATCTTTGCGGTAGGATGAGTCTGTGGGGTATATACCCAGGAGTGGTATGATTGGGTCAGATGGTAAGCTCATTCCAAGTCTTTTAAGGGTTCTTCACACTGCTTTCCATAGTGGTTGTACAAGTTTACATTCCCACCAGCAGTGGATGAGTGTTCCCCTTTCCCCACAACCCCTCCAGCATCTGTTGTCTTTTGTTTTCTTGATCTTAGCTAGCCACACTGGAGTGAGATGATATCTGAGAGTGGTTTTAATTTGCATTTCCTTAATAATTAGTGATGATGAACACTGTTTAAGATGTTTCTCAGCCATCTTTAATTCCTCACTGGTGAAGAATCTGTTCAGTTCTTTACTCCATCTTTTGACTGGGTCATTTGTCTTTGTTTTTTGAGTAGTTTATATATTCTTGACATTAATGCTCTGTCAAATGTGTCAGATTTCTTCCCACTCTGTGGGTTTTCTCTTCACCTCCTTGATTGTTTCTTTCAGTGTACAGAAGCTTTTGAGTTTTATGAGGTCCCACTTGTCAACTGTCGACCTTACTTCCCGTGTGGCTGCTGTCTGGTTTAGAAAGTCTCTTCCTACACCTATGTCTTGTAGGTTGTTGCTAACTTTTTCTTTTATCACATCAGGGTTTTAGGCTTCATATTGAGATCTTTGATCCACTTAGAGTTGATTTTTGTACAGGGTGAGAGGTAGGGGTTTAATTTTTGTTCTTCTACAAATGGTGATCCAGTTTTGCCAACACCATTTACTGATGATGCTATCTTTCCTCCATTGAGCTTTTTTGGCCGCTTTGTCAAATTTGAGGTGGCTGATGTTATATGAGCTCAAGTTTGGATCTTCAATTTTGTTCCATTGGTCAATGGTACTGTTTTGTTTTTGTGGTTTTTTTTGTTTTGTTTTTGTTTTTTTTGTTTTGTTTTTGCCAGTACCAGGTTGTCTTTATGACTATAGCCCTGTAATATAGCTTGATTTCTGGTAATGTAATCTCCCCAGTACTGCACTTTTCGCTCAGGGTTGCTTTAGCTATTTGGGGTCTTTTGCTTTTCCATATGAATTTAAGGATTTTTTTTTCTAAGTCTGTGAAAAAGCTCATGAGGGTTTTGATTGGGATTGCATTGAATCTGTATATTAATTTCCCATAACACTTGAGGAAATTGAAGATATAATAAAAAGCCTCCCAACTAAAAAAAGCCCAGGCCCAGATGGCTTCACAGCAGAATTCTATAAAACATTTAAAGAGGTCTTACAACCATTACTACTCAAACTTTTCAGAAGGATACAGACAGAAGGAAATACCCCAAATTCCTCCTATGAAGCCAGCATCACCCTAATACCAAAACCAGGCAAAGATACAAACAAAAAGAAAACTATCAACCCATATCATTGATGAACACAGATGCAAAAATTCTCAACAAAATACTTGCAAATTGCATACATACCCACATCAAAAAAGATCATCCACCATGACCATGTTAGATTCATACCAGAGATGCAAGGATGGTTCAACAGATGTAAATCAATAAATATCATAAAACACAAAAGTGGACTTAAAGATAAAAACTACACAATCATCTCAATTGATGAAAAAAAAAAGCTTTTGACAAAATCCAGCATCCCTTCATGCTTAAAGTCTTAGAGGGAATTGGACTGGAGGGCTCATTCCTCAATGTAATCAAATCCATATACAAGAAACCCACAGACAACATCATCCTAAATGGAGAAAAGTTGGAAGCATTCCCCTTAAAGGCAGGAACATGACAAGGCTGCCCACTATCACCACTCCTCTTCACTATAGTGCTTGAAATGCTCGCTAGGGCAATAAGGCAAGAAAGCTAAATTAAAGGAGTACTAATTGGAAAAGAGGAAGTAAAACTATCCCTTTTTGCATATGATATGATAGTTTACCTAAGGGATGCTAAAACCTCCATCAGAAAACCCTTAGAAATGATCAAAAGTTTCAGTAAAGTGGCGGGATACAAAATAAACCTAGAAAAATCAGTAGCCTTCCTTTACACCAACAATAAGCAACTGGAGAAGGAATATAAGGAGACCTTCCCAATCACAATAGCCTCAAAAAAAACAAAAATACCTAGGAATAAACCTAACGAAAGACACCAAAGACCTCTACAACAAAAATTTTAAAACCCTGAAGAAGGAGATTGAAAATGATATCAAAAGATGGAAAGACCTCCCATGCTCATGGATTGGAAAAATTAATATAGTAAAAATGTCCCTTCTACCCAAATTAATATACATAGTCGTGTATTTTTTTGTGATTATAAAAATACTAGTAGCGAGGTGTGACTTGCATACCTGTAATCCCAGCACAATGGAGAGAGAGACAGAAGGATAAATGGTTCAAAGATGTTGCAGCTACATAGCTGTGCTTTAAGCCAGTCTGGATTACATGAGACTGTCTCAAAAGATGAAATAAATGAACAATCAGTAGTCTAACTTTGAAGGTTTGTACTTGTTTAAGATGAGATCAAGCATCATTCTGAGAGCAATGGACACATAACTAAGCCCATCTTGGCAATCATGTTTTAGGTGTAGTATATACTTAAGCTTCAAATTTATAGCCTCTTTCTAGACTGAACATATCCTCAAATTCTGTCTTTTTGGAGCCCGGAACTCAATGTGTCTGTAGATGAAGAACTCAGAAGAGCTCAAGCACACCTTGGGAAGACAATGAATTCTTCCTGTGCCAACTCTGCAGGTCCTGCAGCCCGGGATATTTTGGCCAAATGAACCTGTGACATGACATGAATTCTGTTACTTTGGTCTCACTAATGGACATTTTCTTAAATCAATAAGTTCCAGGAGGCAATAATATAAACTTCTTATTAATATGTGTAAATAATTGAGCAGACCAGCTACCCAACAGCTACTTCTTCCTCAAAAACATCTTGGTGACTGACTCAATTAGACAAAAACTTAGCATAGCATCAGGGAATTGGGGGATTGTGGAGGCACACATAGGGTAAGGAGTTTCAATTTCTTTTTAAGATCTATTGTATGAAATGCACGATAAAGCAATAAAAGTATACAGTAAAATAAAACAGCTTGAAACTTTAGCAGTTCCTATAGAAACCTATTTTTCCCTCAACTTATTTCCTCAAATATAGGCAATGTGCTTGCTGGAATTGAGTTTGTGCTTATGTTTAAGATCACTTAAAATGATCCAACATCGAAAAAAGATTACGTTTCATGCCTTTGGTTAATAACCTCATAGCAGGTGTTTACCATGAATCCAAGGATCAAATTTTTATCTTATAACCAGACACTGAAAGGCAGGCATAGGCTGAACACCACTCAGTCCTGATCAGGAATGTCAAGTGTCTTTTATACCATTTCCCTTGTTCATCATATCTTTACTCAATATTTGGTAATGAACCCAGAGGCCTAAACTTAAAAAAATCTATAGAAGTGTCTTTGAAAGCTATGATGGAGGGAGTTCCAAGAGTAACATGAAAGTTTCCAAATACATGATAAAAAATCAGATACATACTTGGAAAGAGAAGGTGACTGTGCCCTCTGAAATACTGCATTCTACTTTTGCAGAGACACTATGAATCCAGACATTGTAAACATTTTTAAAGCCTTAAGTCTCCAGCAAATTATGACAGCATGTACAAGCTGGGCTTCTCTCTTCAATATGGTTACCACAGAAGGAAATGTTCTAGGAACTAACTGTAAACTCAAAGTGCAAAGGCTAATTTGTTTGTTTAGATTCATCATTGGAGTGCAGTAAAGAAACTGGATGTTTAAATCAGTGTTTGGAAAGGTTTCTGGGTTGAGTCATCATTGTGTGTGGAGTTGGAGGCATAGATGTCATTTTTAATCAACAATCCTTGACTGATGAGCATCAGAAATTTCAAGGTAAAGGGTATTTAATCTTCTCTATAAAACTGTGCAACATAAAACTCTAGACCTAAACCCATCATTCATTTTGTAACAAATCTAAAGGTCATCTCCTTTTTCATTGTCTAACCCTAGAGTGATTGTTTTTCTCTAGAGTTCAGGAGTTACTAGCCAGATGAGAGAACTGAGTTTTCATACATTGTTTGCTAACAATGGTTAGAAGTATCTATTCAGTATTCATTCCATAGATTGAGTTTTAGAAAAAAAATTAATGTGAGATTTCTAAAGCATGCATAAACACTTATGATAAAGTACTTGGAAAAAATGAAATAGCTCTGAAATAGTAACAATGATCGATAAAGGAAATAAATTCAATGCCATTATGTGCATAAACTTAAATGGTGGTACATTATTAATAATGATGATTATCTGGAACTGGCTACATCCAACACATCTATCTTCCATCAGGAGTTTAAGAAATAGAAGGAAGACCATTGACTAGCCAGTACTTCTGAACACAAGTCTAGCTGTGTTTAACTATCATGGTAGCTTTCACCATGGGAATTTCTACCTATGTACTTCAATTTCCCCACTGCAAAATTACCAAGATCTTAACCGATCTTTGAGTTATGAGTTTTGTCATAACCACACAATTCTGTGACATGAGAATGGAATTAAACTTCTTATGTTGAAGGAAACAGTGTTGTTCATCAGTACCCTGACATCTGATAGTCCCAGCATTTTAGTAGGTGGGAGAAAAAAATCTCAGAGAAGGCTGAAACTCCTGGTGATGTCTTGAGAGAGAGAGAACCTGTAGGCAGTCCATTCTGAGCAGGCTGAGTTGTGAGATAGGTGGGCAGGACCAGGCTGCAGTCACCAACTAAGGAAAGATACAGGCCTCTGATCTTCCACAGGCCAATGTCCAGTGATTAACTGAGCTCTTCTGACATGACTCTTCTGATCATAATGAAAAAAGTGATGAGTGCTAAGAAGATATAGGTTCCAAACCTTTCAGAAAAATCAGGAGCTGAAGACTGCAGCGGACCACAAGGAAAAAGTTCTTATGGAACACACATCCTGGATATATTTGTTCTGCCATATTGTATGGTATATAAACTTTTCATCCAAGTATCAAAAACAACCGGTATAAAGGAAATAAGAAATCTATGTGTGCCTCCAGAAAAGGGCTATTCTTGAACTGGATTCTGATATTTAAAGTCTGCTCCTCTGAATAAGTCTCACACACCTTACACTATTTGTTAAACACAGAGCTTGGTAAAATTGTCCTGACAGTACCTGTGACCATGCTGTGAATGATGCTGAAGAGATATGGCTCAAAAGTCTCTCTGAAGAGTCAGGAACATGTCATTACTTAGGTCATGAATGGAACCACAAGCCAAACAACATTCCCATTGTGGATGTGACAAAGCTGATGACATTAAGAGGAAAGAAGTTGAATGAATGCAAGCTGGCTGCGTTGGACCAATGTGTCTCTGTAGACAGCCAACCCTTAACTTCAAGTCTCAGGGTAGCAAAGTGGTGGTGCTCGTGCCTAATACAAAAATAGCAAGAACAGTGAAGAGAACACAGCTGTTACATAGAACCCGTTACACATTACACCAGTAAATATTTATGGTGTCCTATGAAATGAACATGGAAAGTGTCACTGCCTGATAAAAACACCAGAAGCAAAGTTGTGATAGGGAAAATAATTTGTTAGGATTGTTCCCATTCATTTTTGAATCTTTGTGAATTTTATGCAATATATTTTGATCATATTTAGACCCTGTCCCCTATCTGCATTCATCTTAGAAGACCACTCCTCTTTTGTCAGAGTTCAGATATTCTGATACATATATTAAGGCATATAGAGTAAAACACCATTCCTCGTGTGTGTATTCACTAGAACCTACTTAACGTTTCTAACATCACACTCTTATTAAAGAAAACCAATTCTCCATTTCCCAGCAGTTATCGGTTGCCAGTGGATCCTCGTCAGATATTGAGGCTTCTGACTCCCCCACTCCCACGCTGGGATTGTGTTTGGCTTTGGTATGCATGTATCATGTGCATGCTGTCACCACTGCTCTAAGTTCATACCAGTAGCATCCCAGCTGTCTGGAAAACTCCTTGAAATGTTGTGGATTGCATATAATACATCTTAATCATACTTAGATACCCTTCCCTGCCTGTACCTCCCATAGCCCACCCATACTATGCCATGCAGTCTGTCTTGTTAAGGCTTATTGAGTTAAGTTTGTGTACCCAGATGTCACCACGTTGTGGTGTGAGGTCCTCTACTGGAGCCTGGTCAGTCTGTCTAGAGTCACTCCCTTAAAGAATAGCAAGTCTTTTTCATCCAGCAGGGATCAGCTTCCAATAGTTTCTCAACTAATGTTGGGGTGTTCGGCCCACTTCCCCAGTTCTATGCTGTTTCATCTCTGATTGAGGATTTCATAGGACTTGTGCATACATCCATGATTGCCGTAAATTCATGTGAGCAAGTTCCCAGGAACCTGGAAGACTGTTTCCTTGTGGTCATGTACCACCTCTGGTTCTTACATTTAAATATTATTTTTATTATTCTCTCTGCAGGCTTTATGATAAAACTAATACTATGATGTTATTAAAAACTTTGGGCTGGAGACATGGCCTGGCGGTTAAGAGCGCCGACCGCTCTTACAGAGGACCCGGGTTCGATCCCCAGCACCCACATGGCGGCCGAGAACCGTCTGAGGCTCCAATTCCAGGAGAACTCCAGTTCCAGGGGAATACGAGACCCTCTTCTGACCTCCGCGGCATTGCACGACACGGGTGCACAGACTTGCATGCAGACAGTATATTCATACACATGCAGAAATAAATAAAATTAAAAAAAAAAAAACTTCGTAATGCCTTATAGATAGAGGCTACATTTTCTATCACAGAGATTCTTGGCCAGTTATTAACAGGTTTACTTCTCAATGATAAAAATCATTTTTCATTTATCACAAAGAACCCAGACATATATTGAAGACAAGACAATGGCTTGGGGGAATGAATAATAGTGAAGCTAAACAAAAGCACACAGACCTGGACAATATTTCTAGTATACACCTCAAGGTAAGTGTTTTTGGAGAAGAAAGACAAATGCTCTGTGTAAGAATGTTCATCTGGCATTGGAAGGGGGCTTCCTAGACAAGAAGATACCGGGGTGCATTTTAGATACACTGAGTATGAATTCAATACTTTGAAGAAAGCAGAGGCTAAGTCAGTACTTGAGTTGGTTGCTTGGAAAAAACCTAGAATAAATATGTTTTTGAAAGTTATCAATGAGATTTGAGCCATGGAGCTGCTTAAATGGTAAAAGGAGGTTCACATCAAAGAAAAAAGGGAGCCAGGCTCCAGTCTCTAGCCAAGAGTTAGAGGAGACCCCAGCAGAGGAAATTTGCATTTATCTGCAAGGCAGGTAAGAAGTATCAGACCCATCAAGGGAAGAAATCGTGTCATGGAATAAAGAGCAGTGTTTGGGTCAAGATCTGAAATGCAAGAAGCAGACAAAAAATTAAAAAAATCTACACCTCTAAACAAAGTCAGGTTGTTTTGGAGTAGATACTGAAACAAGGAAGACATTTAAAAACACAGAAAAACACAAATGAAGTCTAGTTTAGTAACACGGTATCAATGACATGATTCTGGTTGATCATTAAGAGATGTATGATGGATAAACCAGAAGTCTCTGTTATCTTTATAAGCCTTCTGTAAGCCTAATGTTATTAAAATTAAAAAATCTTCTTGGTGTGTCTGTATATACTTTTACTCCCAGCGCTCTGGAGGCAGAGGCATTTGGATTTTTAGGACTTCCTTCTCTACATAGTGAGTTCCAGAACATCAGGAGCTATAGAGAGACCCTGTGCCAAAATACCAAAAAATGTAATTTAACTGTTATAAAATAGAAAGGATGGGATCAATACCATTAGCATATATTTTAAGTGATGCATTTCAATGATATATGAGCTAAATATTTTGTTTCTAAAGCTTTCTGACTGTTTCTTTTCTTCAGTGCTGGAGATGGAATAGAAGGAGATGGACCCATACTGCCACACCAGTCTTAAAAAAATATCAGAAAAAAATATCTAGAGGACTTGAGATGTAGCTTCATACATAAGATCAGTTCCAATATCTTGGAGGAAGAAAACTTAGGCATTTTCTTGATTGTTGGATCATGTGGGAGAGATCAGTCCACCATGGCTGGTGCCACCCCTGGGCAGGTGGTCCTGGGTTATATAAGAAAGAAGGCTGAGCACAAGCCAAAAGACTAAGCCAGTTACCAACGTTCCTGTGTGATCTGTGCATTAGCCCATCTCCAGGCCCTGGCATTGAGTGCCTGCCTGACTCCTCTCTGTGATGAACTGTAATCAGGGAGACAGATATAAGATAAAATAAAATACCTGGCTGGATTTGGTCAGGGTTTTTTTTCCACAGCAATATCTTTGGTCCCAGTATTTATTCCAGCAAAGAAAGCAAACTAGAACACTGGGTGAGTAGCTTTCAGGCCCTGCATGCATGTCTGTAAAGAGGCTCCATAGGTTTGCTGTGATGATCAAGATATATTCTACAGGATATTTTTTTAATTCATGTAATTCTTGGATGAATCCTACAAAGACCAACCCCATTGTGTGCCTTCAAACATCAGTTAGTATGGGAGGAAATATTTAACAATTTTGAATGCCAAATATGTTTCCAAAGTGGGAGTAAAAGGACAGTGAAGTCTATGACTTCCTTTCAAACTTGTGTCATGTCTCACTGACTATTCCTTTGATACAGTGAAATATCCGATCATACAGTAATGGCCGGGTTTTCAGTTCAATAGACTGATCGTCATCCTCATCTGACAAGCATGTCTACTCAGAAATGACACAAAAGTGCAATATTTTTCTTGTCAGTCTGAACCTTGTTATGCTTACTGATGCTGGCATCTTCTCAGTATTCGTTACCCTTTTAAATGGTCTCATCCTTTCCCTGTCAATTCATCTGATTTTATTTATTTAATAATCTGACAAATATGAAGAAAAAATTACCCTGGGCATAATTGAAATGTCCTTTATTGTTACATTGTTATCACAATGACAGAGGTATCTCCTTGTCTCAACTGTAGGCAACTTTTCTACATGCTTCATTGTGTGTTCTCCTAATATTGGGTATCTGAGGTAGGCTTTATTAAAAAATCAGACTATATTTGTTATAATCCAGTGACAATGATTTAAGGGAAACAATCTCAACGTAAGAACTGAAATAAAATCTAGACTAATTTTATATAGATCAAATTAGACTGATTTATGTTTGGGTAAAAATTCTTTTAAAACATGCTGAGTAATAGTGCTCTTTGTGTAGATATATTCTGAAGATGTTCTCAGTCACCCCTCTACTGGGTAGTGATTCCCCAACTCACTTAAAACACATCTCTCTGCACCTATCCATACACTGGCTTTTCTCCTCCACATTTTTCTCATAAAGGATGTGAATTTTCCTTGTGTTTCTGCTTTCTCCTTATTACTGCAAAGCAAATGACTGCCTTTATCTTAATTTCTACCCTCACCTTTATTTTTGATCACTCTAGTGCACAGAAGTCAGTAACATCTACTTCAGACCACCCATGTTCCAATAGCTGGTGGATTATTCTTTCTAGCCCAGTCTTTTCTGAACTGCCCATTTTGGTTCAATTTTCCCAGGGCCTAAATTTCCATGGCTTTTGCAAGGAATTCTAAAATTTAACTTACGAAGATCTTCATATTTAATCTTGTTTTCCAGTTTATACAACTGTGGATGCTGACCCTGCATCCCCCAAAATATTAGAGATTCTCAGAGTGTAGTTCAGGCATCTGCATCGTTTTAAGTTTTCTCAGATGAGTCCACTGTTCACCGAAAGCAAAATAAAGCTACTTGTTATAATCTAGAACCTCCATTTGATTTAGACTTACTTCCAAAATTAGTTGAGTAGAAGAAGAAATACTATAATTCTCCATCAATTGAAAATAATAAACCCTAGTTTCATTTTCCTTCTCCTTCCCAAGGATATTATCAGAGACCTAACAACAGAGCTATCATAGAAAGAAGTGTTGGAAGACAAGGTTGGTATCCATCATGAGCAGTATTGTATCTCAAGCACTGAAAAATTCCCTGTGGCTGACCACACAATAAACTCATCTTTGCAGTGGAACTAGGATAAAGTGAAAAAGAATGAGCTCTGTAGAACTCTATGATTTCAACAACTCTATCTTGATGCACAAAACTCAAGACAGGCACAGGGCTCCCTCTATAATAGGAAAGGTAACATGACTAAAAACAAAAGACAAATGAGAAATGGGGATAAAACATTAGGTTATGAGGTAAAATAAATATTTTGGAGTTTAGGAAGGAAAGCAAATTCTTGTCTTTACACTGCTGATATTATAAATGTTATAATAATCTCCTGATAGTTTTAATTATATGCTTTTCCATGATTGATCCATGCCTGTATGTTATAGGTGCCATGCAGAGTACATTAACTATTCAGTCCTATGTAACTCCACCTAAAAATAACTGTTATGATTTGAACACAGCTCCAAATGTTTCTCTTTTCTGTTCTCAACTTTGACACCATAGGTTGATTTTCATCCCAAGAGCACAATACAACATAGAAAAATTTGAGTTATTCATAAAACAAATTTGGTATATAATTTTGAGATAGAAAAAGCAGCATATTGATATATCACAACACCAATAGGCAATGTATAGTAGAAATAATTTAGGGTTTTAGACACAAGAAATTACATGTGTCTCTTAGAAAGTTAGGGAAACTCATGTAAAGTAAGGTCTCTGACTGACTGCTCGGTCAGCTTCCTTTTAGTAAAATAATCCCAGAGAGTGGAAACTGGCATGTTTTCTCTGATCTTGTCTAGTTGAGTAGACCAAGATGAGAAAACCGACAGGTATTCAGGCAGACAGTGTCCAGGGATAACAATCACATAATTGGCTGGACAAGCTATGGGTTTCACTTGCCCTTCTGCAGTGTCACCTGAGAACCTGAGTTGGAGAGGAGAGGGAAAGCTCACCCTCATTATAGAGAGAAATATCCAACTACACAAAGGCTGAGTTTGACCAAGTGTCTGCAAAGGAATACTAACGAGGAAAATACGCTAACAAATTGGTCCCTGAGTCGTGTGAACTCTTGCATCTGTACCACAAGTAAAACCAAAGACAGCAAATACTGTGCCAGAGGCAAACTCCAGATGCTGGGAGAGAAGCAGCAGCTGGAGATCCGATTGTTGCTGAAAAATAGATAAGGCCACACACAAGCAAGAAGTTTGGAGGAAGAAAGTATCAAAGAGTGAGTTTTCTAATGATAAGGAAGAAGCTATTATTAAATAAAACAGTTACATTGGAGCACTCACTTCAGGCCAGGCATCATTATAAATGCATGTGTAGATTAAAACTCAGTAAGCAGTTGTAGCATTGACTCCATTTTATAGAAGAAGGAAAAGAAGAAAGCATTGGGTAATACCCACCAAGGCCCTAATGCTAGGGAAAGGTGGAAATCCAGGCAGTTTCTAGACTCTAAGATCTGATCCACTGTGCCCTATTGCCTCACTGATGTACTTCCACTGAATAAGCATTTTGTGGTTCTCATATCCAAAGGCCTTGCAAGAGATCTGGGTAATTCATTCATGTATTTCTGGTAAGGGAAATTGCAGAATGGCTTGCTAAAATCAGAACAAAATCCTCGTTGTTTAAGATACTAAAACCGGGACTCTAAAGTGAATGTGATGATGATTGGCAAGAATCGTGGATGCATGGACCCCTGTCAGTACTCAGATACTGAGTACTGCAAAAGAAACAGAAACCATCTCTCGTCACTGCTGAATGGAAGGGACGATATCAAGAGGGTGTCCCTGAATCTTCCCCCTGATAAAACTTTTCACTTTTCTTCATTCATAAATGTCCTTTGGACATTTCTGTGAGGAGGATGAACTTGGAGACAGATATTATATGATAATGGTTGACATGGGTGGCAAGAGTTAGAATGTCTTACAGCCCAATTTAAGCATGGCAGTGGAATCTAGTTGCTATTGGAGAAATGCAAAGCCTGTGGGTCAAATTTACAGAATCCTGGGAAATTCCTAAGCTAGAGGTTAATCCAATTCTTAGAAAATTAGAATGATAAAGGAATGATCCTTCAGAGCAGTAGACAAAGTCCAGGTACATTTGGAATGCTTTTAAGTCCCACATCAGACAGGGTGGGTTAAGCTTGGAGCATCTATTATTGCAGTGAGAGAAGCAAAAGACAACAGAAGGACTTAGATGGAGACATGCAGGAATAATGGGCAGACAGTAAGGAATGAGCATCCCCAAGGCAGAGCAGGAGCTATGGGAAGCATGTTGACTGGCGCTGAATCCACAGCTCTTGGGACCTGACTGTAGAGCACATGATACTAGTATCAAATGCTAAGCAAACATTTTGCAATTTTACATTGGCTAGACTGTTGTCCTGCCTTTAATCCTTTAAAGGAGTTAAGTCCATTTTTACTTCGGGTGTTATTTTTACACAGTGCATGTGAAACATCCCTTAACCTCATCAATAAACATGAAAGTAAACTTGGTTTCTAACTGAATCTCTATAATTCTCTCAGAGACTTAGAAAATAAGAGGTACCATATATCACAATTGCATACAATTCTAGGGTTATATTACAGACACTTGGGTTAGTAAGTTCATTGACAACTTGTGAAATATCCCTAGAAAACATATATTTCATTTTTTAAGTACAGTTTACACATTGCCATTGATTTTTAAATAGAATACAAGTTTTAGAGAAATTAAGAAATTTAGATCAAATAGTGAAAATAAATATTTCAGTGGATTTCCTATGATTTTTAAGGTTGAGCCATCCTTTTCTATCAGGGCATATACAGTGAGAGAGGACCTAGGTCTATATTTAGCCTTTTTAATGGGCCACTTTCTGAAAGAAGAAATGGCTCAGACTTCTTTCCATATATACCTCTGCTTCTTGAACAGGCTGGTTAATTTTAGACAAAGAGTTCTTATCTTGAATTCTGCTACAGAACCTTCATAATCTATCTTTCTTTAAAATAATACTTTCATTTTCAAATTCTTCACTTATTTTAGGATGGAGAGAGCTTATGTTTCCTTTAAACATTATTCTTGCCTTTCAGAGGAGAAATGGCTGAGGTGGACTTTGGAGAAATAGCCTAGTCTTTCTCACTCAAGTCTCCACCCGTGGCCATTGTTTCTATTTCAAGACTATAGAAAGAAGGAGGAGAAATATGCGTGTATTCAGAAATGTCATCCAGAATTTTGGAAATGCTGGCAGCACACACAGCCTTATTTTCACCCTGTCTCTGTATGGCGCCTTTTAATCGATAGCATAAGGAAGTTGCTAACAATAAGCAAGGTGAAAAGGAGCTTCCTTCTATCATGAATAAACTTGTCATTCTTCACCTGGCTGGTGTGTTACTTTTTTTATTGCTGTGACAAAATACCTGACCAAAGGAACTTAAGGAAGAAAGGATTTATTCTGCCCGCATCCTGACAGAGATGCCCCAGGATCAGGAGCATGACGGAACAGGACATATTAAATCAACAGTCAGGAAGCAGGAAGAGTTGAGTTCTGGAGCTCAGCTGACTTTTCCCTTCTTCTCCAGTCTGGAGCTTAGCCCACAAAGTAGCACCAGCCACATCTGGGGTGAATCTTCCTTCCTTAGTTAAACATTCATGACAACACTCTCAAAGACACACCTCAAAGCATGATTCCATGGTGATTTGAAATCCAGTCAATGTGCAATGCAGATTAACCATCTCAGCTGGGTTTTTGGTGGTGATCCTGTATCTGGGGGTGAAGGTGGGGGTCAGATACTGCAGGTATTCATCATTTAGCAAAATTCTCATAAATTTAGGGCTAAGCTTACACGGTTGTTATAGGTAGAACAATCAGAAAAACAAAAATTTGCTTCTAACAACACCACTTTCAAAATGTAAAATTTCGGGGGTGGAGAGATGGCTCAGCAGTTAAGAGAGCCAACTGTTCTTGGAGAGGACCTGAGTTCGAGTCACAGCACCCACATGGCGGCTAAGAATTGTCTTTAATTACAGTTCCAGGGGAATCCGACACCCTCTTCTGACCTCCGAGGCATTGCACGACATGGGTGCACCACCCTACATGCAGACAGTACACTCATACACATAAAAAAAAAAGGAGTGTAAGATTTCATACAATGTATATATTGCTCAATGTCTTAGTTTCTTTGTTGAAATAAGAGTAAGTATGTACACCTGTGACTGCTTTGAAATTATAGGCACAAAATAAATTATCTTATTTTATGACATGTTTATAACTGGATATCAGCAAAAATGAATATATAAATATTCAGATAGGTAGAGAGATGTTTGATTTGATTCAAGCCAGTGTCAGACAGGGGATAAAACATTGGTGGTTTATTCTTCATTATTGCTATTGTTTGGCTTTAGCAATAATTGCAAGTTTTCACATAGTAAGTTTTAAGTAGTGGTAAGAATTTAAGATAATGAAAAATATTATTTTCTTATAATAATTTTCTAATGTATTCAGGACCCATAATATTATTTGTAATACATACAGGTATGCCAACCATTCATTTGCAAAATTTTAGAAAAGTTCCTTAAGCAAGATGGTTAAGCTGAGAACTCTGCAATAAACAGTCAATGTGCATCTACGAGTGTGGTTCACACAGGGCCTGGACTACTGGAAGGACTGAGCATAGCACAACTGTGGATAAGGACATGAAGGTCTACAAGATTAAATAACCATGGAGAAGAATCTTCTCAGGACCTGCTGTCTGCCTGACTCTATTCTAGAACTCATATGTATAGACTGTGATGCACTTTGGCCTTTAATTTCTAGTACTACTATAAGGTTAAAAATTTTTTTTGTCTATTTTTCACTATTAAAAATGCATATGGTCCCTCATGAAAATGATGAAAATGAGAGTGAGTGAGAAAGAGAACAAGAGCGAGAGAAAGAGAGAGAGAGAGAAAGAGAGATATGGTCCCTCATGAAAATGATGAAAATGAGAGTGAGTGAGAAAGAGAACAAGAGCGAGAGAAAGAGAGAGAGATCAGGGGAAACAAGGTCATACTGTCTCTCACTTTTATTTTACTTCCTAAAGAGAAATGTTCAGGTCTAAGAAGGGGCTGGCTCTTTCTTTATCTGCTTTGGGCTAAAATAAACGTTTAAATAGTTCCATTTCAAACTTGTGGCCGTATTTCTCATAGGATTAAAAAAGAAAAAAAAAAAAAGAGAGAAAAGATTCACAGTCATTTTCAGCCCAAACCTCATTCTAAATAAAGCTCTTCATCTTTTCTTGTCTCTGATTCCTAATTTAACACCATCTCACCTCTCTTAGTTGCCCCGAAATCAGTTTTCTGGCAACATCAAGTATTCTTAACAGAAGCATGAGTCAAAAAGAGAAAAAGAAGGACCCAGGATAGCTAAGGCACAGCCTAAAAATACACCTTCACTTCAAGCTCATACTTTTATTTTTCTTTTTCAGTTTTCAAGAAAAAAAAAGTCCTGAATAAAAGACTTGTCAGTGCAGCTATGCTGATTACAATCAATAGGGCTGATCTGCTTTCACAGCTAGCATAGTGGAGGGCGGGCAGAGCAAATCTCAGGACTGTGACAGTGAACCAGGAAGTGAGGATTCTGACAAGAGCAGGAAGTGTGCCTAGAGCTGCCTTGAGCCAGCCCTCCTCTGAGTGCTCAGTGGGCTCTAGATCCCTTGTCCTCACAATCTTTTCTTTACCAATGAGGAAACAGAGGAACTGAGTGACCCGAATGATGGAGTGATGGAACTGCAGCTTGAGAAGAGATGGTGGGACTCCAGGATGGCAATGTTGACCTAGAAGATGTTAAGGCATGCGTGACTGCAGACTTGCTGAAGCTAAGTCTCTTGGAGTGACCCAAGAGAGGGACTAGTGGGCATTGGCTGAAAACCTCCACTACCTCCAAACCTTCTTACTTAGCTCAAGGATCTGGTTCTGAAACCTCCACCAGCTCCTGAAATAGACAATAGGTCAGCACCTCCTACTTTAAAAGGCAAGGGATGGCATGAAGAAGACACCATGTTTATTTTGAAAACAATACCAAGACTGCCTATTTCCAGAAACATTAATTCTCCAGACCCCACTTTATCATTCAAGCTGTCAATAATCTGATGAAAAGAAAATTATATGAATAAAACCTAGAAAGAATTAAAATAAAAACATAGAATCTATTGAGAGAAACAGAATGAGTAAGCAAAACATATTAGAAGAAGTCTTTTGTTCATCAGTCAATTCACCCCTTTTGGGTCATTGGACTTGGGGACAGAGCTCTAAATAAGTCAGAGCTGGTAAAGGAGGAGCCAAGAGAACATGGAGAAGACAAGGCAGCAAGAATGACTTTTCCTTAGGGGAACTGGAAAGTTCTCAAGACAAAGTTAAACTGGAATGTGAGTTAGGAGCTTACAACCATCCCTAATTCCAGTTCTGGTGGATCTCACAGCCACTTCTGGACTCTGTGGATATTGCACACGCATGCACTTACATGCAGGCAAAACACTCAAGCACACAAAATGAAAAATAATTTAAAAAGTGTAATGTGACTTAGTAATAAAACCTGGCTGGCTGTTTCCTACCAGCCTACTCTAAGACACAGCTAAAGAGGATCCTGTTAAACTGGTGGCTATGTGAGACTCAGGGGTGTATGCAGTCAGGAGATTGGGTCATGCACTAGCCTAGGAGGCAGACTCTAGGAAGGAGGTAGGATGAAGCATAGAGAAGTTATGAAGTACTTGAACCATCCAAGGACTGTTGTGACATAAAACAAGCCTCCTTGCTGTCAGAGCATTAAGTTGGGAGGAGTTGTGCAGCTACCAGGAAGTCAGAACCAAGAGCTTGCTATCCTGACAGTAACAAACATGGCAAGCAGAGGTTCCCCGGGAGACAGGAATTCTCTCTCATCCAGTGTCCTCAGACCAGATGCGGAGATTCATGTAGGCACCATGTCCTGGATCACTAAGGAGATAATATGCATATTATGGAAACATTAACTTCAGAATCACCTGTCGTTGAACATGCAAGGTCTTACACAGTCAAATCACACTTATTTGAAATTTCAGTTATCACTTCTCAGTCTTTTAAGATCAAGTGAAAACACACACATATAAGACACACTCCCCAATCTAAATGTCATTTATACACTCCAAATATAATGTTTAAATGACATATCTGAAAACATCCATAGTTTCTACATTAAATGCTGATACATAGCATTTCCTATTCCTGTAATGTCTCAAAAAAAAGGTATTTAAGAGCTAAATAATGCTTTGCTAGCTACTCAGGAAATCAGGGGACTGTTTAAGAATTAATATCCCTGGGCTGGAGAGATGGCCTAGCGGTTAAGAGCGCCGACCGCTCTTGCAGAGGACCCGGGTTCAATCCCCAGCACCCACATGGCGGCCGAGAACCGTCTGAAACTCCAATTCCGGGAGAGCTCCAGTTCCAGGGGAATCCGAGACCCTCTTCTGACTTCCGCGGCATTGCACGACACGGGTGCACAGACTTGCATGCAGACAGTACATTCATACACATACAGAAATAAATAAAATTAGTAAAAAAAATAAAAAAAAGAATTAATATCCCTGATGCCTTTAATTTTAAACTTGCTTTTACAGAATGTTCTCCTTGTCACCTCTTGAGGGTTTATTCTTGTGGTAAATGAATAAAATGAAGCTATATGTCAAAACCTAAGAGCCCAAGTGAGGCCATCATATCTATTCGGCTCTAAGCTTCTAAAAGAGGTTTGAAGATGGTGTAGTCATTATTGTTTCATTTCTGGGTATAAAATATCTAATTTATAGACTTTAAATAGTTATGATGTTTGATTTATATTCATTACTGTCACCTGGTTAAAGACGGCTAGGGGAAAAGCCCCCATTGACTTCAGTCAAAGATCAGAGTTTGGGGGAAGAGGATGTGAGCCGATTCAGCAAGGTTCCAGCAGACATGAGGTCCTTGAAGGGCAAAAATATAAGGAGGAGGAGGAGGAGGAGGAGGAGGAGGAGGAGGAGGAAGGTGGACCTGAAGCAGTGAACAGTGATAGATCTCTCAGGGTTGCTGATTGGACAGCTAAGCCTAACAGGGAAGTTCCAGGCTAAGTGAGATAGGAAAAAGAGAGATGGTTCAGAGATGAAGACCTTCCCCTGCTCTTGCAAGGAACCAGAGTTCAGTTCCCAGCACCTACATGAAATGTCTCATTTTAATTTATTGAAAAGTTTCTCCTGTGTTTTCCTTATTGACTCTATAAGATCTCCTTTCCCCATAATATAAGTATTCCTTAATCTTCACATTCTTACCAGTTCTTTTCTTAATTTTAATTATTATTCCTGGAAGGAGGTGGCATCTCACTGGTGTTATGAATGCATTTCCCTAATGATTAATGCGACTGAATATGTTTTCATGTAATAGCAATAGCGAGCCATCTATAAGGTTTCAATCAAGAAACATGTACTGAAATATATTCCTCAATTTAAGTAAAATCCTTTACATTTTGTTATTGATCTGGTTTGGTGGTGCTTTGAATGTGTAATACTCCATAGGCTCAGGAAGCATACAGTTGGTTCTCCAGTTCATAGTGCTGTTTGGGGAGGTGTGGGAGCTTCAGGCAGCACAGCCTTGATGGCAGAAGTATGTCACTGAGGGTGGGCTTCAAGGGTTTAGAGCCTCCCTTGCTGCTCCCAGTTTGTTCTCTCAACTTCCTATGCGACAACATGCAATCAGTCATCTTCCTGCACTGGCCACAAGCTGCTGATGATGCATTTTCTGTTTTATAGAGTCCCCTCTGGTACGATAAACCAAAATAAACTCTTCCTTCTATAAACCAACCAACAAAAACCAGCACAAAGATCAAATGCAAAGTTACTGCCTTTCATGGGATGTATTTTTCAATATGTATGCATATGTATGCATGTCCGTATATATGGTATGCATGTATGTAGTCATGCTTCTGTATATGTACATAGACAAGTGAATTAGTGCATATTCTCACATGGATATGTGCATGTAGACACCCAAGGTTGACACTGGCTTTTTTCCTGGATTGCTTTCCACTTCACATATCAAGGCAAGGGTTCTTGCTGAACTCATAACTCACCATTTTAACTATTCAGATGGCCAGCCTGCTGAAGAAGCCCTGTCTCTGCCTCCCCCTTTCTTGGATTAGAGGCAGCAGACACTCCTCCTCAACATTCAGAAGAGTTCTAGGAATCTAAATCATAGACCTTGTGCTTATGTGACAAGAACTTTACCTGCTGGGCTAGGTCCCCAGACTTTCTTCTTCTTTGCGTTTTTTAGTCTAAATACTGATGATTCTTGGTGTAGTTATTTGACCATGTATTTTGATTCTTCTCCATAACCAAAATCTCACAGAAGAGCCTCCTTATTTCCCTGCATTTATGCAGTCTGAAATAAAATAGAGGGATTTAGGGTTGGGAGAAAGCCTAAGCTTAGAGTACCATCTGAGGGGACACAAAACACAGCTCCCCTGAGGTTCCTGAAGAGCTGGAGAGCTGAGGGCAGAAGATTAGAAGCAGAGTCGACCAGCAGGTTGCCCAAAGTCCCTTCTGCCTCATGAGTGCCTCATGAGTGTAAAAAGCACCAGCTCTTCCCCTCCATTTTAACCATCAAAATGAGAACTTCAGGAGGGTCTGGGATTACCGAGTCACCTTTTTTTATTTCCAAAAGAAAACTGAGCAGCTGCAGATATATACAACTCCTCCAAAAGGTGCTATTGTTCAATGATATCAATTCATGTTAGTCAGGAAAGCACATCGATCAGCTAGCTGTACTGAGAGAGGCATTATATGAGAAGACAACTGGGCTTGGCAGTCTGTAGCCTGACTTCATAACTTTAGCCAATATTCTGAAATATTTGCCATAGAAGAAAAGTTCCCAGGAAAAATATCAGTTTTAGAAATTTGAGAAGTGATTTTGTTTAAATGGGATTTTACCTCACACCAAGGGCAGACGAGATGACAGTCAATTTACTATGGTAATCCACACAAGTCAGTCAGAAGAGAATTCTGTGGAGGGGTTACCCAAGATCCTGAGGACCTGCATGGAGTCTTCTTTGAAGGATGTACATTTTACCACATTTATGAGCAAACAAATGCTGCTTATCTTAAAACATTTCTCTTCAGTTAAGTGCACTAGTTGCTCCTAAAGAGGACCTGAGTTTAGTTCCTAGTTGAGATGCTTTGATTATTTTTCTCTGAAGTAATTACCTCAGGATTTGAGTTAGAAATAACTGAGCCAAAATCAAGAATATGGCTAAGAAAAATGAATCACTCACTGGTCCATACAGAAAAAAGTACTCTACCATTCAGAATAATGCTATATACATTACTGTAAATAGAGTAAGGGCCCAGACTTTTGGAGACTGCCCGGAATACCTGACTTAGGCCTCTGCAAGGTCAGCTTCCCAAATTGAGCAGTACCCACTCAGCTTTGGGGGAATCTGCAGTCCCTCTCACAACAAGAGGGTCAGGCTTCCCTGTTGACTCATAGGGACCAGCACTTTCTTTTTTAACTTTTATTGAATCTTTGTGCATTTCATACATCACTTCTCAGTCAATTCAGACTCATCTCATTTCCCCCTCCATGCCCCTTCCCCTCCCAAGTTCACGCAGTTCATGCATTTATATATTGTCACACTTGTACTAAAATCACACCATCTGCAAATAACCTGTATGTGATTTCCGAATCATATTTCAGGATTCACATTTCCCTTTTAATTTTAAAAAAAATTAATTAATTAATTAATTCAAAAAGAAACTCCCCATGCCATATCATAATAAAAACTCTAGATGTGCAGAACAAAGAATACTGAAAGCTGCAAGAGGAAATCAAGTCACATCTATAATGAAAACCAATCAGAATTAAAGCTCATTTTTCAGTGAAAACTATGAAAACCAGAAGAGCCTTTCTAAATGAGTATGGGTACCAACCCTGAATATATTCAGCAAAACTGTCTATTAGAGTCGAAGGGGAAAGAAAAATCTTCCAAGACAGGAACAGGCTAAAAGAATTCATATCTGCAAAACCAGCCCTTCAGAGAATGCTCGAAGTAATGCAAAGGACTGAAGAATAGAATAACTATAACCAGCAGGCAACAGAAAGAAATTAAATGAATGTATAATTGAGGAAACACAGAATTAGACCAAGAACGGAAACATACATTAAAATGATATAAACCAATACACATCTTTCAATAATAACTTTAAATATCAATGGGCTAAATTTCCCAGTCAAAAGATGCAAGGAAGTGTAATGGATTAAAAAACAAAATCCCTCTTTTTGTTATCTGCAAGAAATTCATCTCACCTTCCAGGACAGGCACTACCTTAGGGTAGAGGATAGAAAAAATATTCTAAGGAAATGACACTAAGAAACAAGCAGGGGTTGTAAGTCTAATGCCTGAAAAAATTGACTACAAACTAAAACTAGTCAGAAGAGATAAAGAGGGTTATTTCATTCCGATCATTGACAAAAACTACATCCTACATAAATTTGTCCATGGGACATGTGTAGAACTCAGAGAAGCAACATGGATTTGGATTAATAATGGCTTAAGTTTGGAGACTGGGGAACCCGGGGATTCAGGGATGAGGGCTGTAGTCTGCATGATCATTTTGAGAATAATAAAAAAAGTTATAAATATGACCATGGTTTGATAACTGCAAATAAATAAATATTCTGATTAGGAATAGGCGTCAGACTAAGGTAATCTCAAAATGCTTGGTAAAAACAGGGATGGAAACGATCAACGTGTGTAGGATTAACTATGAAAAGCTTCTGTGAGCACTAAAGACATGGAATTTCATCCACATGAAATCACGTTTAAATTTAATCTTTTAAAATTAAAATTTATTTTATAACTATCACAGTTTTAAAAATAATTTGTTTATTACTTTTACTCATTTATATTCATGAGGGTATTTTCTGTATGTATCAGTGCACCAATGTTGTACAGTGTCTGCAGAAATCAAAAGAGGGTGCCGGGTTCTTTGGAACTGCTGTTACTAATGACTGTTAGCCAACACCTAAGTGCTGGTCACTGAACCTGGGTCCTCTGCAAGAACAACCAGTGCTCTTAACTGCTAAGCCATCTCTCCAGTCCCAACAATTATAATTTTTACAGGAAATGCGCAAATACATATATGGAATTTTCTCATACACTTCACCGCACATCTCTTAATATCAATGAGATCAAAGAACAGGGTCAAGAAACTAAAAATAGTACAATACCACACTAAGTTAGGCACCCTGTTCAGATGGGACCAGCATGTGTTAAGGCCCCTTTTATTGTCCAGTATTGATCTGAGAACTTGTGCCAGATCTAGTCATGGCATCTCAGTCTCTTCATCCAGCATCATTTTCTTGCTCTGTCTCTGTTTTCCATCATCAAAGTTCCCACATCATTCTATGCACAAATCCTCATGCACCCATAATGCCACATCCTCATGTTATTAAAGCCACAATGAATATTTCCTGGGCCATTGCCAACACAGAGCACTGTGTAAGCACAGGGTGTGGCCACACAGCAGAGCTCACAGTTCAGTGTCTTCACTGAATGGTTCTTTAATGTTGGACAATTTGCTCAGTATCTGCCCTTGTGTGTGAAGTGGTCCTCAGGTTTCCAGGATTGCTGGGAAGATTAGATAGTACATGAAAAGCATTTAGCAAAATGCTGCCACATGATAAAACTTGCTCTTTCTATTTTGTCCCCTGGGCATCTATTCACTACAGAGAAACTCCCCATCTTAATGAGTTATGTCCTGATAAATTCCATCATAAATCAAAAGCATTGTAAGTGGAAGACTCATTGAATTCAACTCATTCCTAGCGTACCAGAGCTTAACAACATGCTAAGCAGTAGAATGTAAGTTGTTACCCATACTATGGCATGACGGAATGAGTGCCGCCGATCACTGTCACTTTCCCAGCAATGCGAGAGGATATTGTTGCATACTGCTCTCCAGGCAAAGATGAGGATTCCAGCTATAGTTTCTACTCAGTGTGTACTGCTTCATAAAGTAGACAATTGTTCTTTGTGATTTAGTGAAATCCTCTGTTAGTATAACACAAGTGCCTCTCATTCTCATTTAATCTTTGAAAATCTCGTTAAATATCCAAACCTCAGGAACTGATTTGGTTGAGAATGAACATGCTGAGCTAACACGCAGGAAGGAGAAGATCATCACGAGGCTAGGATGCTGAGTCAGGCATGATGTTTATTTTGGCCACACCTGAAACACCTGCAGTAGGTTCCACAGCATCCGACCACACAAAATACTCATTCAAACTTGTCTCAGAAATGCCTCTGGAACAGGAAGCCCTGCCACTGCTGCTGTGTCCATCTTCACTGCACGGACAGCACAGGAAGGTCAGAGCTGGACAGACACTAGGTTGCCATGCATGGTTACAGTTGTTGACATTGTGTGGCTACTTTAACAAGACCAACTGAGATGTGAGGCCATAGAGTGACATTCAGGAGGTCACATAATATTTTATGATCCATGGATAATAGATATATCACAGTTCATTAGCATTTTGTAGCAAGTTATAATATTTACTAATGAAAAAGTATAATTTAGCAAGAAAAAAGCTCAAATTCTCAACTTTTTTAAAGAAAATAATTGATACAGATGTTTACCAAATTACCTTTCATGTTTCCATTTAAATCGCCTCCTGGGGAGTTTAACTACACCATCCAAAACAACTCCTAGCACTAAAATTTCAAACAAAGGTAATGATAGATTCTGGGGTCTTTTATATTGTTCTGTTTTAGTGGCGAGCAGAGAACGGAGACTTATTCAAAATGACCACACTGGGAAAGGAAACGTAAAAGGGACCTAGTGATTTTCAGCTCTGTCTTCAGGATATTTATCTGAGGTTTATATGTAAAGAGAGAGCAAGATGTATACACAGCTAGGCAGTATCTGTCAATGTGTGTACTCATCCTGAGCCATCATTCTCCAAGCTCTGTCCTGTTCTGTAAAGCGGTCTTTAAAGCCATCAGAATTCTGTGATGTCTCTTCCTGGGAAGTAAATTCTATCTCTGGTTAGTGCCAATATTCCTGCTTTTCACGTCCCCCATCATACTTCCAGAAAATTACTAATTATTTTGTGTCTAAAGACTGTTAGCCAAAGGGAAGAGTACAAGTGTATTTTGTTAAAATGTCTTCTCCTTGCTAGAACCACTACACAAGAATGACCCACTGCCTTTACCTAAAATGGCTTTGTAGGAGACATTTTTTCTGTTTGGTTTTTGTGAAACATGTTCCACCATGATCCTAAGAAAGAAAAGGTTCCACAGTATTCACCTTTCTGTGTTTTGCCTGCTACCTTATGTCTGCAAGTGTCTTTCTTATAAAAATAAACTGAGGGGCTGGAGAGATGGCCTAGCGGTTAAGAGCGCCGACCGCTCTTGCAGAGGACCCGGGTTCGATCCCCAGCACCCACATGGTGGCCGAGAACCATCTGAAACTCCAATTCCAGGAGAACTCCAGTTCCAGGGGAATCCGAGACCCTCTTCTGACCTCCGCAGCATTGCACGACATGGGTGCACAAACTTGCATGCAGACAGTACATTCATACACATACAGAAATAATAAAATAAATAAATAAATAAACTGAAAAGTATGATATTCTAAATTTGCATAATCTTAATGAATAGCACCATAGTATCTATATTTGTAGATGAGGACTGACTAATTGCTGATTTTCTTGTTACCTAATAACAAAACACATTAATCTCTAGGTTCTAGAATAAACTGATTATAAATTACTAAGGCAGACCAGGTGATTTTAAGATTTGCCAAAGCTACTGGACTGGTAGTTGAGGAATGTCACTATTAGAAATTCTTTGTTCTATGGGAAGGATTTAATGGAGCTTTCCATTATATAGTTGATGATTTGAAGAGTAATTGTGAACTATTATAATAACCAAATTTATAGTTGGATAAAAGCAAAGAGAGTATACTGATAGTCCCTGTAAATAATAATGCTGAGCCTGGGTAAGTACAGGTCTGATCTTGATCTTGATCAGTAAGCTGGAAGTAAATCTCCCATGATGGGACTTTGGGAACTCAATAA
Source organism: Rhizomys pruinosus (assembly GCA_009823505.1). Taxonomy (NCBI): domain Eukaryota; kingdom Metazoa; phylum Chordata; class Mammalia; order Rodentia; family Spalacidae; genus Rhizomys; species Rhizomys pruinosus. The sequence goes on from VZQC01014834.1 coordinate 259,037, forward strand.
ATGGCATGGGTAGATGGCATGGCATGGCATGGAATGGCTGAGGCAATATGCTGATTTGTTCTTATATAACAATTAAACAAGCATATTTTAAGGAGACTATGTAACCAGGCTTTGAATTTGTCAACAAGCAAATCCACTTAACAGAGATACAATAGGGAGACCAAGTTTGTAAATAGAAAGTGGAAAGGTCCCTGGGGACTCAGTTGACTAAATTCTGTGAGCTGATCATATGGGAAAATGTTCAGGGAGGCATTTCAAGCATAGGTAAGTTTTTTAAATAAAAATAGTGCTCACACCAGGAGACATAAATATTAGCCTCCTTTCGAACAGTTCAGATCTCATTCAATCTGTGTGTCTCTGTATGGTAACATGTTTATAAATATTGTACTCTTAAAAAAATTAGACTTGTTGAAAAAGCAGTAGAGAAAACTGTTTCCATCCTTTTTCTTCAATGTATCCTTATGTCAACATTTTATCTAATTTTAGATCATTGATTAAAGCTAAATATTTAAGCTAGTATAATATCATTGAATATCACAGAAACCATGTGGCATTTTTGTATGATTGTTTTAGATTTCATTCATGCTTCCACTCATGGCCTCTTTCCAGGGAGCATCATTTTACATCGGTACTAACAAACAATAATGCACTTGGTGGAAGCATTAGGGAGACACAGGCCAGGGGGCCAGGCAATGAGACTAACCCAGACATGTCCCATGAAGGTCAGATGTCGGCTCACAAATCCCACATGGACATCTCCATGAGGATGTCACAGACATGAAGACATTGCACAGAAAACTTCCTTTCTCCATCTTGTTCCTTTTACAGGCTTTCTTTTCCTTGTGCTTTGACTTTCACTATTTGTTATGTCATACCCACTTCAAGTTGCCTTTTAGAAACATGTGGCATCTGACAGCTTCCCACCCTGATACCTCTAGCATTTTGATGCAGGACATCATCTTTTATCTTTCTAATATCTCCTGCATTACCTGTAATCACCCCACAGTGTCACAGCATTTGCCTGCTGCTCTTATTAGGCACAGCCCCATCTCATGGACTTTGCATTTGATTTCTCCCGTGGCTGATATATACTCACCTCAGACAACCCTCTGTAGCCCTCATCCAATGCTAATCTTGTGAGCATGGCAAATACATTATTTCTGGGCCTGGTTTCTCAAGCATTTGCTTCAATTTTCTCTTTTCCAGCCCTGTATCTGTAGCAGTTATGGTCATCAAACTATGGTATGCTCTCATCATGGTGATTAAGAAAAACGTTTATTCTGGGATGATAGTACAGGGTTGCAAAACCCCAATTCAATGCCTTACAAAGCTGTACCATCTCCATTAAACTTTTCAACTTTATTCTTCAGGCTCTGCACCTGTTATAAGGAAATTATTAAACCTGATGAACGAGAATGTTGTGATCATTAAGTATGTTAGCTCAGTAACGTTGCATGTTAGTGGTATTTGAAAAAAAAATATTAAACATCCACATAATATAGATAGATTAGAAAGCCAGATGCAATGGGCATTATGACCATATTCACAGGTAATGAGTCAATACAGCCAGGGGATCAAGGTTAGGACCCTGAAATCAATGTAGCCTGAGTATAAATCTTTGTTCTGTCTGGTCTTTTTTTCCTTGAGCAACACAATTCATCTCTCTAAACACTGATCCTGTGAAACTAGAGCAATAATCTCCTTCATCCATCCACTAGAAATGTAAGACAGTGGACGAGTTCTACTTTGGATAATAGGATCAGGGATTTTATATCATTTCATCTTCCTGTAGCCTTCTCTGGTCACCTACAATCACTCTGAAGTTGAAGACTGTTCCCTAGTGCCAAGAGCAACCCCTGTTTTCTGCCTTTTCTTGGAATCATTAGAAAATATACTGATTGCACCATAATTCTCCTTATGGTAGTAACTGATATAACTGGTCCATTTAACGAAGAAATGTTTATTGATCCCATCTGTGTGTGAGATTATGTCCTGGGCCTTCCCTGGATAGGCTTTGATGATAAAGTCTTGCTGTTTTACACAAGTAGTTCCTATTTTAGTTGTGTTTAACAGCAAAGTGAATTCTCTGTTCCACAGCTTGTTATTACAGATGATGATCAAGGGCTGGTATGATGACTCAATGGGAAACACACTTGCTGTCAACTGTGAGGACCTGAACCCACATAAATCTGGGTGCTGTAGAAAGCACCTGTAAAGCCAGTGTTCCTTTGGAGAGATCAGAGGCAGAGCCTAAAGGATCTCCAGAAGTTCATGGGCCACAAAGCCTAGCAGACACAGCAATGAACAAAAGATAGCCCCTATCTCTAGCAAAGTAGAAGGAAATTACTGAAAACTGAAGCTGTCCTCTGATCTCCACATGCCTGCTAAGACATACACCCAGAGTCACAAACATCTGTATCATATACACACATATTCACACATATCACATGCACACACACACACTATTTTTAAAAAGTGGGGATCTACATTTTTGCAGTGCAGGAGTTAACTGATTCACATGTTTCAGTGTAGCTCCACAGCATTCTTCTGCCCCAGTGTTCATTATTCACACAGCCACTGAACTAGAAGAAACACCAGATCACTTACTTCCTACCCAGCAATCAAGCCTGCCTACTGCTGATATTCATTCTCTTATTACTCCTATTGCTACTGTTGTAATTACTTTTATTATGACCGCTGGTATACTCATTAGCATTTGATTAATTATTTTCCTGGCTTTTCCAATATGTTAATAAAAATAGAGCTGAATCCTCCTTATTTATTATGTCTCATAATATTGAACCTATCTTCAATATTTATTTTCAAACTACCAAATGCAGAAAGGTCAATTTTATTAACACATTTTCATGGCTAAGGAAAAAAGGACACAAAGGCGAGTGGACGGATAGGCATCCATGCATCACGATGGCATTTCAATTTATCTACAAGTCCTCACAGACTTCTAGTATAGTGACACTAAGCCTATTCACCCACTCCATCTGGGACACTGTGGGTCTGGGCAGAGCATTATTAATCAATTTTCAATGCTACAATTGACCCAAAGAGCATTTGCAAAAAAATAAACAGTTGACATATTAGCAAATGGAATATTAATATCTTGTGAGATATCTCTGTGTGTTCCTGAAATATCAGTGGACAAAGATTTATATTAACACCATGGATGCGTTCAACCACATCTAGATAAATTCTTGTCATGTGCTGAGATTAGAAAATGATCAGAATGTTTTTCTATTCTTTGGCTGGGCAAATTAGATGGTGTGGCATTGGTTTGAAGTGTCATGGGTGAATAGAAAATCTCTGACTTCAGGAAAGAAGTCTGCATAAAAATGATGTCTAAATGGCTAACCAACAAGCTAGGGCTCACAGGTGCTCAGGGACTACCACTGGAGCTCGCCATTCCGCCATCTTGAATATCACCCTGATGTCTGTCTTTGTCTTTACTTTTTCCCCTTCCTGCCTTGGATATTTCCAGTTTCAGGAAAGGCTAGCATGCTATGTATGTCCATGTTTTTATTCCCCTCTATTTGGCTCTCTCCTTGTTTTCAACAAAGTGACTGTCATTTGCATTCAACAAAGGAAGAAAATGGAAATTAATTAAGCACATACTAAACTCCTAGGTCTGTGTACTAAATGTGTATGGAGCACCTAATTTACTTTCTTCAAGTAAGTACACAGTTTTCTCAGAGTTCTTGAAGTTCTGCCTTTGAATATTGGTGTGCTCCATACTGGAAGCTATGTATTAGCAAAGTTGGAGTCTTTTTTCAATTTTTCCATCTGTGATTTGTTGTTTTGAGTGAGAGTCTCTGTATAGACATAGCTGCCCTGAAACTTGCTATGTAAGTCAGGCTGGCCTGAATCTCACAAAGATCCCCCTGTAACTGGTTAAGGAATATGGGATTAAAGATGTCTCCCACCAGTCTTGGCTTCATCTATAATAATTTTGAAAGTATGACATCATCTTATCAGAGTGTCTAGAGTTTGACATAGAAAATACAGAATAAATAACTTCTACATTATGTGACTTTTTTGTTCTACCAATTTTTTCTGGTCATTATGTATTCCTCACAACTAATTTTACTAGCCGCTTTTATAAACCCCTGAGCATGTTTGCTGATCCTTCAATCACTCTGACACTATCATTCAGTATAGCTCAGAGAAATGTAACCATTCCAGGTTCCTCCCAGCACATTTGTGCCTCTTTTATGCTTTTCCCAACATGCAGAGGTCTTTTCAGCAGACAAGGAAGTAGGTTCCTCCTCAAAGTGGATCTACACTTAATTCTAAATATGTAATCTTTCCAAAAAATATTACTTTCCTTCTGTTTTTGCTAGGTCATGTAAAACACAGTCCATATTCTGAGAAATATCATAGATCCCTGAATAAACATTGTCTTCTTGCAAGTTTTCATAACAAAGATCTAGAAAAAAATGAGCTTAATAATCAGCCTGAACTACAGCTGACTGAGACACTGAAAGGAACCTCCAATTGTGAAGCTAAATTATATGGAGATAGGCATATGATGGAGTTGGATGCTAAGTCTTCTGGATGATCCTGGGTCTGATTCTGAGCACCCACCGCCCTTTGTTCTTAGTCCATATCTGTAGAACCTGGGTTTCACAGTTGACTTTCTGTAACTGGTCCTGGGGCCTGAGTAGAATCTCTTCCAAGACTGGATCCAAACAACTGGCCTTACCTTCACCAAATGACACCAAAAGGTTCATCTGTTTGTTTAACACCTGATTATCTTAGGAAGATCTTGCTAATTAGGCCTAAGTGTTGCCCTATTGGAGCCAGAGACTAGGTAGGTCTAATATTGGTATCAATGTGAGGACAGTGGAAAGTAATGAACCAAGAAGCATTTACTAAATTACATGTCCAAATACATAGACGTCAGCTTTGTTAAACAAATTTCCCCAGATTGTGGGTGCACAGAATTAGTCGCCATCATTCCGGTAAAACACCCTTCAAATGGCATGAACATTTATTATATACTGCACAATGGATCATGGATTTGACCATGTTAGACCTACAGTACCCATGGAAATTCTGGAGGGTTTAATTCCTTCCTAATTGTCAATATTGTTAAGAGTTCGTTCTCTCTGTAATCTCAATGGTCTTTCTTTCTTATCATTTGTATCTAATTTATGTTGACATGTAATTTGTTGAATAGTTCAAATTGTTTAGTTTATCAAGTGGTATGGCAAGAAAGTGATTAAATAAATGCCTCCTTATAGATTTCTCAGGGCCTTCATAGGATGTTAGAGGACATACATCATAAATTCAACATAGCTATAAACCTACTTTATGCATTAACAAACTGTATATCCTTATAGTTTGGTTCAGTGGCTTATTGCAGACATACTCAGCATCATTCCTATGCCAGGTGGACTGGAAGACATTCAGTTTAGAAAGAAGTTTACCAAACTTGATGAAAGTGGACAAAACACACTCAGATAACTGAAAACTTAACTATATATCACAATATATACAATATATATATATATATATATATATATATATATATATAACTCTGGCCTGGTGCCACAAAAATGAAAAACATTCACTAATTTAGACTGGGGAATGCTGGGCACCTTCAAGTGTTGTTTCCCTTTTGCTGTGTTTTAATCTACCTGTTCCAGAAGAAATGAAGTGCATCATATTGTCACAGAAAACATCTCCCATATAGTTTTCTAGCGATAAAAATCTACTTCCTCTAAATTCATAATTTTTTGAAAGCAATATACATACCCTTACAGAAATTAAATACTTTATGTTATTATGTTTCTTTGTTACCTTATAGTAGAGGTCATTTATTTTTTTAATCAGACTTTCCACTACTATCGCTTTCTGCTTTATATCAATTCCTGAGCTAGATTAAAACAATTTACTAACTGCAAAAGCCTTACCGAAACTTTGGTAGGTCATTTTCCACTAGTCATACTCCTACCACTACCCTCCCTTCTTCTCTTTTCTATCATACTAAATTTGCCCCTTTTCTTCCTCCTATATTCTTTTTTTTCCTCACTCATAGCCCATATACTTAGTCCGTATTTTTCATACTCTTACTAACCTTTTCTAACCCCTTTTAATAAGTAATCCCACGTATCTCTTGGGACCCGGCCAGAGTGGCAGGTTTCGGATCTCTGTGAGTTAAGGCCAGCCTTGTCACATAGTGAGTTCAGGACGCTGGGGACTACAATGAGGACACCTGTTTCAAAAAGATAAAAAAAAATTGTACTATTAATTTACTTTTGATTATTACTAAACTCCAACTGAATTTCCTTGTGTGTACTATGTATGAATGTGCATGTGCATCCACATGTTTAATAGACATTATACAAAATTGTGATAATAGACTATCTGCTATCCCTGATAAGAAACATTAGGATTTTTTCTATCTATATTATCTTTTGTGACTGTAATGACTATACTTGTTTTATCTACATTGCTTTATCTAAATATTATCATTTCTCACATGGTATATTTTTATAATATATTAGAGGTTGTAATAACATTTCATCTTTCCTCAGTCCTGCTTAGCTTAGGATAATGCCACACATTCCCTATCCATTAGTACTTCAAATCCTATCTGCTTCATATGCAATGCTATGGTCAAAGCTAAATTATTTTGTATTGCACTCCTTCTCTATAATTCTAGTTTTAAGAAAGATATTATGAAATTGAAGTGCACGAGGCCAGTCCAATTTTCACCCTGGTTTGTCAGCATCTCATTTGAATACTTTAGCTTAGACATCTGTCATTGAGCCAAATGCCATAGGCAGAGTTACCAATCTCTCTCATGCACCGGAACTAAAATCCCAGTGCAGAAATACAAAAATAATAATACCATATAATACTACAATTCCTTTAAAGGTAAATGCTTGACACGCAGATTTAGAGAAAAAGTCAAGGAAACTTGAAGCACATGCATTATGAGGGAGAGCTTATGGCTATTTATTCTCCTTCTAACTCCCAGCTTTGACATGAGGGTGGGCTGAAATTGCAACGATGTGCAGTAGCATAAAAAGGAAAACAATGGAACAGAAGGAAGTCTCTTTTCTTGTGATATTATTGGGAAATAAGACCTCTGAGAGAAAGCTGAGACATATATATATATATATATATAGTATGCACTCATGTATACATCTATGATATATGCATGTATGTATGTACATATCTATGTATGATTTATCCCCCACCCCAGGTTATTCTGTATTCATCTTTTGGCAAAATGAGCTGGTGAAGAAGTGGTGACTTTGACAGGAAGGCTCTAGGGAGATGCAGAGAATGACAGGAAAGTAGAGATGACAGAACTAGAAACAGGAATTTCTTGTCCTATGTATAAACTGGTGGAACCTCTGGGTTCACTGCTGTGTGGGGCATGCATATATCACACGGAATAAAGTACACTGAGCTTGAAAACATAGCCTTCAGAGAAAGAGTCACCCATGTTCCAGAATATTCCCAGTAGAATATTTGCAGAGCAGATAAAAAGAGTGTAACAAAGGAATCTTTGTTGAGCTTTAACTTGGGGCTTTAAGACAAGGTCTCTCTATTTCTCAATACAGGGAAGACTGGATTTAAACTTGCAGTCATCATGAGAAGATGAGATCATAGGCAAGAGCCATCATGCACAGTGTAGCAATGTTGATATTCTTTTAATAGAGTGGGACATACAGCAATGTGTACTCCCATCACTCATCAAAGAACCTTCAGGACCATTGCAGAATCATGGGGCAGAGAGAATACGAGAACCAATCTACAACCTGATGATAGCTAAGCATTCATTACATGATAAGGAAGCTGCATCAATGAAATTCCACAATATAATGGGTAGTCAGTAGTAAAACATGCATAATGACAAAACCAGTTGACCTGCCAAGATGGACAGGGGAAAGTTCACAGGATCCCACCTAATATGAACAGCTGGAGGCAATTAATTGATGCTAAAGGAGGGGGAATTAGTTTTATCTATGGACGAACTCCCTAAGAGATTATCTAATCCAATGTTGGTAGCCCTAGACATGCATATAAACATTATATAAATGCATGTATATTTAACAGTAATAATCAAAGAAGGGGACAAGATATTGAGAGAGAGTGTGAAGACATGGGAAGAGTTGATAGGGAGACGGGACGGCGCAAATGGAGAGAAAGACAGAACCAGAGAAGAAAAGAAGAAACTTTTTAAAATTAAAAATTAAAATATGCAACACTACTAAAAATGCAATACAAATTTAAAAAGTAACCAGACTGACTTCTCTGTCTTAGGGTGTATTCTGAATCTCAGGCTGCCTGCAACACTACACACAGAAGTCTGAAGAAAATAAGAGATGCGCTGGTTAGAGAGAGGAGTTTAATATATTCCTTTCATATCTCTAGTGTTTTAGCATGTTGGGCAATTAATAAATGTATTTTCTATAAATCTATAAAAACTAAATATATACATATCAAGGTTGATTTCCCTCCCTCTTCCCTGTGCTCATTGCTCGCTCCCCTCCTTCTCCCCTTCATCTCTACCTTCCCTGTGCTCGTTGCTCACTCCCCTCCTTCTTCCCTTCATTTCTACCTTCTTTTAGGAGAGGAAAGAAAATGAGAGCCTTACAAATACCAGGCAAATGCCCAAGTACTGGTCTATAACCTTATACTGCGTGTGTGTGTGTGTGTGTGTGTGTGTGTGTGTGTGTCCATACAGCGGGTGTGCACATGTGCAGAGAAGCACCTCAGGCTTCTTCTTCCTGAATGCTGTCTTGTCTGAGCTTGTCTGAGCTAACCAATTAGGCTAACTGGCCGGGGACCTCCATGGCCCTCCGGAAACTGTCTCCCCAGATCTGAGACTGTAAGCAGCTGCCACCACACCCAGCATTTTTTTAGGTGGGTTCTGGGGATCCTCACAGATGCAAGGTAAGAACTTACCCAAACGAGCCATTTCTATGCCCTGATTGTCTATTTCAAAACATTAACAGTTTCCAGAGAACTTTTTGTAGGAACCACAAGTCACAAAACAATATTTTGGAAAACATTCAGGAAAATATTCAGGGCAGGGCACAACTCTAAACTATATAAGATTCAATGAAACATTATGACCAAGATGCTGAAAAATGAGAATGGGGGAAATATCTAGAAACTAGTCTCAGAAATAAACGGCTTGTTATTATACAGGAAGAACAAATCATAACTGCGCATCGTCATAAAGAGGCACAGAGACAGCATGGCTGCAGAAGGTCATCAAGGGATCTAGAGAAAAGGTCAACCTGGATTCCCATACCTCGTAAATTATACTTTACAACAAAAGAAAAATATCTCAAATAATTATTTTAGAGTAAATCTTTTCTGAAAGAAATAGTGAATGAAGCACTTCAGCAGATGAGAAATAGAGTGAGGAAGAAATTAAGAACATCTAAACTGAAGTAAGAACAAAGGACATGATAAATACCAAGTAACTATATGAGTAACTGATATATATTAGTGTCGAAATTAAGAATGCAGGATGGAACTTTCGGTTTATATAGATACACTACATGTTACCTCTATAAGAAAAGAAAGAAGCTTCAGAGACCCAAAATGATACTAATTTTAATTGGAATAGAATATTAATTTTTAAATAAAAATTAAAGTGACCCTTATACACTTAGATAGATTAACATTATACATATGTGTATATATACACATATATACACAGGCATAGTATACATGAGTGTATATATGTATATATATATGCCTGTGAATTTATGTCATATAGAATATCAAAAAATTATATTAAAATAGCATACAAATTCAAATGTCAAAAATAACATGAAAATGGAAACATTGGAGCCAAAAGAGAGGAGAAAAACACACTAATTTCATTAAAAATTTAATCTCATATCTGAAGTTATCACAGAATGAGAAGTCAAAGATTCAATTGTTACAATTCTATATAATAAATCTCAAATGATATTACAAATCATGTTATCAATATAAAAATTATAAAGAAAGATATCAAAATATGTGGGTGATAGTGAAATGAATTTTAAAAGTATATTTGAAAATGTCTTAATATGTGCCTTAAAAATGAAACCCCCAGATGTAATATCTGGTGTTAGTCCCATAAGCAACTAGAAAATGATAAAAATTAAGTCCAAAGCAAGCAGAATAGAAGAGATAAATATAATATGTTAATAGGCTACTGAAATAGGAAACCAAAAATCAAAATATCAAATCAAGTGACTTAAAAGCTTGTGTCACTGAAAAATGGTTAAGTTGTTTCAATTCTAGCCTGACTAACCAAAATATAAAACAAATGAAGAAATAATTAGAAATACAGATATCAAGAATATGAAGGCTACAACCCTAGTGGTATTACAGTTATTTTTACTGATTTTGTCTTATTTACTTTTTTTCTATATATAAGTCTTATGCCTGCATGTATGTATGAATACCTGTGTTATATAGGGCACTGGATCCCCTGGTGCTAGGGTTATGAACATTGTTAGCCACCATGTGAGTGCTGGGCTTCAGACTTGGGTCTTCTGTAAGAACAGATAGTGCTCTTAACTGCTGAGCTATCTCTCTAGGCAAGACTCTACAAATAGTAACAGGATGGTAAGAATGTAGTTCTCTCTCAAGAATATTCTTGAGTGAGATTTGACAATTGATCTCTCTCAAGAAATTTCAGTCAAGAATAAATTAATCATCAAAGAGTAGTCCTGTATCCACTACTGAACCTGAATTGTTGAAAGCTCTCCAACAAACCAAACTCCAGAACCTGATAGTTTCACTGGAAATTATGTAAGGAACATATAGAACAACAGCAATTCTACTATCTTCCAAAAATAATTTTCAGTTTAATGTATGATTCCAGAAAAATCTTGAGAATTATGTGGAGGTATCAATATTCTAATTTATTCTAAATTTTATTTTATTTTTATTCAATTTTAAAATTTTTCATATACTATAATTTGATGGGTTTTAGATTTTTCTCCTATCTAAATCTCCTCTAAAGTAAATCAATGTACTCTAATTTACATATATATATATATATTATAAATTTAGAGACACAAATTAAACTCCCTATATTAAAGTCTATAGAGTTTAATTTGTGTCTCTAAATTTCCTTTGGTGTGGTTCCATCCACTGAAGCTTGGGTAACCTATCAAGATTTCTATGTTTTTAAGAAACCCCAAAACATATTTTGGAATTAACATACAGTTTATTCCCAAAGGTAATAATTTTGATACATATGTGTTGTTTAAACAGACATAATTTGGAGTAATACAAAGGGGAGGGAACAACAACATAAGGACCTGGTCAAAGAACTGATAGAGTGAAATTCTGCTTAAAACAACAAACCTCTGAAGAAAAAATCCTTGGAAACACTGAAAGATGCAAGACATGTATGGCAGAATGCATAAATTGGGGAGAGGGGAGGGGCAGGAAGAAGGGAATGTATCCAAATTGGGCTGAAAAATGATGTATGAAATATACAAAATGTAAGTAAAAGAGAAGAACATAATTTAAAAAAAAAAAAAAAAAAAACGGTCTCCACCCTTCCCAGCAGCCATTTTTAGCCCTACTTTCCTTAGGTGGGGTTGCAAATTCTTGCCCACTTTGTCATGTCTCTGCTGGACTTGTTTTTGTTTTTTCGTATGCACTTGCATGACTCTTGCACATGCTGTCGCTACTGCTGGGAATTTATATGGGTAAATGAAGAGCTGTCTTGGAAACTCTGTTTCCTTGTGGTCATCAACCACTTCTGGCCCTTACAACCTTTCTGCCCCATCTTCCACAATGATCCCTAGGCCTTTGGGGACAGAAGTTTGATATAGGTGTCATAGACATGGAAACGTATTCTGGAACCTTTTCTTTGCCTGTCGGCCAGTTGGTGGTTTCTGGGTTAATCACTATCTGTTGCATAAAGAAAGTTCTCTGGTGAGAGTTGAAAGATGCATTACTCTACCGGTATAGGAATAAGTCATTAAGAGTCAATTTAATGGAAGAACTATTGAGTAGAGGACGGCCTGATCTATGCCTGTAATTCCAGCACTGGGTACTTGCAGGCTGAGTGAGAAAACTGTCTCAATAATCAAGGTGGACAGTGAATAAGGAACAGTATCTGAGATTAACTTCAGACCTCAATATGCACACACACACACACACACACACACACACACACACCCATATGTGCACATACATATGCACTGATACTTAATAGAAAAGAAAATGAAGGAAGAAATTGGTGGAATAAGAATATATGAAGCAATTTTAAACATAGCAACATTGCCTACAGTTCTGGTTTCAAGACACCTAGAAAAGTATCACATGAATCTGATATGATATCAATAAAAGCATTGGTCAATGGAAGCAATTAGAACCCAGAAATAAATCTGTACATAGATGTCTAAGTGATTTTCCTGCAAAAGCCTTTTAGCAAATTACATTGGAACCTACAGTTGCCAAGAAAATGAATTATGAACTATATACTAGAGGCAACAATTAACTCATTGGATTGTGTGTCTAAATGTAAAATGTACAATTCTGAAATTTTAGAAGAAAAAAGAAGAAAATATTTATGACCCGGAGTCAGGGAAAGTAATGTAAACATAACTAGGCTCTGGTGTTCAGAATTTATTGGAAGTCTATCTGAGATGGGTGTTCAGTGGCAGAGCAGGACATTGGTGCACTGACTGTGGACCCCAACCACACATGCGTGCACAGAGAGAGAGAAAGAGAGAGAGAAGAGAGAATAAGAATTGATCAAAACTAAAAACTTCATTCTGCTAGAGTTAATGTCTAAATGAACGAGGAAGACAATGTTGAAGAAAAATAGCTATAAATCAAACATAGGACAAAAGACTTATATGTAGAATACTTATATATTGAGAAACAAGTCTTAACTGTTTTTCACATTTTGCACAGACAGGCTTCCTGAGCAAGGACTCCATCTGAATAGCAGACACTAGAAGATGATGAGTCTATTACTTATGCAAGGACTTGGCCACACACTTGTCAGTCCTGCTCTCCCCATCTTGTTCAATTTCTCTCCTAAGAGAAAGATAAGTTTTTGTGTCAGAAACAACTATATAAATTCTGAGTCACAATTTTGGGGTTACTTTCTTAAAAAGTACCCCATACACTCATTGCAGAACATCTGACTCTCGCATTGTTTAAGGTGGGCTCAAAGTGAAGGTAGGTGAATCCTGGGTATTTTTTCTAAAAACAATTAACATTTTGTGTACTCAAAATGTCTCTTGGCTATTGTCAGAATAGATATATCCTATGGCCAATTAGCATTAACATATAAGTAGGTTAAAATCCAAGATCATTCACACTATCAGACTACCAGTGCAAATGTGATAAAACCAACTGTTTAGAAAAACAAATGGGGGGCTGGAGAGATGGCCTAGCAGATAAGAGCACCAACTGCTCTTACAGAGGACCCGGGTTCGATCTCCAGCACCCACATGGCGGCCAAGAACTGTCTGAAACTCCAATTCTAGGAGAACTCCAGTTCCAGAGGAATCCAACACCCTCTTCTGACCTCCACGGCATTGCACGACACGGGTGCACAAACTTGCATGCAGGCAGTACATTTATACACATACAAAAATAAATAAAATAAAAAATAAAATAAAATAAATAAAAAATAAAAATAAAAAAAAAGAAAAACAAATGGGGAAGAAATTCAAAATATGTTAGCAATGAAGATATAGTGATGGTAAGTTAGCACAGTAAAATATGTTCCACATCATTAATTATTGGATAGAAGGAGCAAATTAAGATCACACAACACAAGGTCAGGCATATACCTTTAATGCCAGCACTGGGGAGGCAGAGGCAGTCAGACTTCAGTGAGATAAAGGCCAACCTGATCTACATAGCCAGTTCCTTGCTAGCTGGAGGTACAAGGAGACCATGTCTGGAAAGAAAGAAAAGAAACAAGGAAGGAAGGAAGGAAGGAAGGAAGGAAGGAAGGAAGGAAGGAAGGAAGGAAGGAAGGAAGGAAGGAAGGAAACAACATAAAATATTACAAAATAAAATTTCACATTAATTTTTTTATAATGGCTAGAATTGGCACATGGAAAAGTTGGATGGAACCAAATGCTGTCAAGGTCTAAGTGAACTAAAAACAGCCATAGCTAGCAGTAATGCAAATGTGCACTTGCCATGGGAGCAGCAAGAAAGTTTCTTATGAAGTTATACATACATGTAGCATATGAAACCGCAATCCCACTCCTATGTATGTGACAGAATAAAAATGTATATCACTGCACACTTTAATATATGTATACGAGTTAGGTGTATTGGAATCTGAAGGTTATAAACTTGCAATGGAATACCTTGCATTTAAGAAAGTAATTACTGACAAATTCAAAGGTAAGTCCCACGTGCATTATGGTAAAATGATTTAGAATCAAAGGATCATATGCAATATATTTTCCTGCATATTATTTTCTGTAAAATCAGAATTGTAGAGACAAATAAAGAAATTATAGGAACAAAATGAGGAGAGACTGAAGTAAGAAAGCAAGAGGGAGACAGCATGAGTCGAGTGCACTTTGGGGGGCAAGGAACTGGACTTGCATCTGTCTGTGGTGGCACCTGTCTATACATTTCACCTGTCTATACATTTCACCTGTCTATACATTGAGTGCACTTTAGGGGCAATGAACTGGACTTGCATCTGTCTGTGGTGGCACCTGTCTATACATTTCACCTGTCTATACATTTCACCTGTCTATACATTGAGTGCACTTCAGGGGCAATGAACTGGACTTGCATCTGTCTGCAGTGGCACCTGTCTACACATTTCACCTGTCTATATATTGAGTGCACTTTGGGGGCAAGGAACTGGACCTGCATCTGTCTGCAGTGGCACCTGTCTATACATTTCACCTATCTATACATTGAGTGCACTTTGGGGGCAATGAACTGGACTTGCATCTGTCCGTGGTGGCACCTGTCTATGCATTTCACAAATTACACCAATAAACAGAATCTACTGAATATAAACTTTTAAAGAGTCCTCAAGAAAATAACCCCACCCTGTGCTACCTAGGTATAAGTCTGGCCTTGCTTGTTATACTTTAATTTTTAATTTCATATGGGTGCTTCGTACCTCACACACATCTAATTCTTTATGATGGTAGTTCATCTTTCCCTGCCTTGAAATTCTATCATCTTCTTTCTTCCTGCTTTGTGTTTCTGGTGTTCATTACTGTGATCATACATCCCAGCCTTCTATACAGTCAGATTGTGGTTATTTTCTTTGTTTCCCTGACATTTTTTTGCTTAATTTCTATGGTTTGGGATTATGGAAACTTGTAGTTTGTTCTCTTCCCACTCAACTTTCCTCTCATTATCTAGTTGCTTTACAGTAAGTGTCCTAGTTTCATTTCTTTTGCTGTAATAAAATACCATGCAAAAATCAACTTAGGGGAGGAAGGGTTTACTTGAGTTTATACTTCCAGGTTCCAGGCCCTCACTGCAGAGAAGTCAAAGCAGCAGGACCCTGAGACAACTGCTCACGTCCCATCTGCGGTCAAGAGCAGAGAGAGAAGGAATGCACGCATATCCAATTGCCGCTTGCTTGTTCTCAGCTGATTTCTATGCACATTTCGAGACCTACTGCCTTGGGGATGGTAACGCCCACAGAGAGCTGTTGTTTCCCAGGTCCTTTAACTCATTTAGGGCAATCTTTCCCCAGTCATGCCTACAAACCAATCCAATATAGAAAACCAGTCTGTCATTGAGACACTTCTCAGATGAGTCTAGGTTAGGTCAATTTGGAAATTAATGTTAACCATCACAGTATGCGAGAAGGGCACTTTTAAAATTCTCCATGTATTTTTTATTTATTTTTAATTTATTTATATGTGCTTTGCTTACATGTATTGAAGTATACCATCTGGATGCAATGCCCACAGTGGCCAGAAGAGGGCACTGGATCTAGTTTGTTACCTGCCATGTGGCTTCTGATAAAAGATCTGGGTCTTTTTTACCTTGGAGCCATCTCTTCAGCCATATATATATACATATATATGGCTGAAGAATATATATAATATATATATATATATATATATATATATATATAATACATGTATTAGTTTAATAGTTTAGTTTCGTTTAGTTTAGTTTAGTAGTAGTAAGGTGATTCGTTTAGTTTAGTTTAGCTTAGGTTAGTAGTAGTAAGGTGATTGCTCTCCATCTCAGATGGCACTGGCTTTTGGTGCCATGCTAGGCTTCATCAGCTTGTGCTGTCCCCTCACCTTATGGCCTGTGTTAGGATCAGTTTCTCCTTTGTTCCTTTCCATCTTGTATGCAATGTGTAGAATTTCTACTTGATATAATTCAATTTAGCCTCTGTGTCTCTCTGCTTCCCTGTATTTGGGGTTCATTTGTATTCCTCTACCTGCTACAGTGTAAGAAGTAAACATTTCTTGTGGAGTTCCCATGTTCAAGTGTTCAGTTCAAGGTGACACCATTCATGGATGGGAGACTTGCACTCTGCTTCTTTTGGGGAATTGTTTTACTGGGGTGGGCTGGATTAACAACACCTTTTCCCACAGGAGTGGAGCTCAAGCTATATCTTCCTCCAGAACTGCAAAAATTCTTACATTTATGTCTCTGGACCCAAATTTTTCATTTTACTGGTGTGTTTTGCTTATTCAAGTCCATGAGGGATGCCACTGAGTTCACACACATTCCCATTTCAGAACATTGCTGAGAATTTGAAGGCTTTAGTGAACTTGGAGAATATGACTGATGACCCAGCCTCTGTGTGTTCATTGAGCATCAATTTCTGAAGTCCATAGCATTAACTGTGGCCCTGTGCATTTAGTTGATGCTGGTGCCCTTTGCATAGAAGTTATCTGGCTGTATTTATTTTATTAGTCGATCTGGGGAGAGCATGTTGGGACCTGGCTCTGCTAAGTGCTTTTGCAAATAAAATGCTGCTTAAAAAGATACAATATCAGTTCTAAAACTGAAAGTCAATATAGGACCATCAAAAATGTATAAATCTCATAAAAGGATAATTTCCTTGTAATTCTATGATTTCATTTTGCAGACATGTCTAATCATATGACATCCCCTTAATGTACATTAATAGCTCTCAAAGTCTGTTTCAATATGATCAACCAAGATCCAATAAAATGCTTTACTCTCAGTAAATCTGAGTAATAATAATCTACATTCATGTAGCAATTTACATTGAGTTTACAAACAGAAGGTTAATGTCTCTTTGTTAACCATGAGGTTAACAAAGTCTAGGCAATATTCAGTCTTTTTAAATTGTAAACCCATTTAAGCTATCCTCACATATTTATGAGTCTCAGACTGAGACAAGTGAAGGTTAGGGCATGTCAGAAAGGGGTGCAGGGATGGTTATTATTGATTATGCACCTGACAGGACCTACGATCACCTATGAGCCAAGCCTCTGTGCATGCTTGTGAGGATTTATCTAGATTAGGTTAGTCTGGGTGTGCAGATGAAGGATTATTTATATTAGAATAATCAAAGTGGGAAGATTCTACCTAACTGTAAGGGAAATAATTACATGGACTGGATCCTGGCCCAAATAAAATGTAGAAAGAAGGATTAACCACAGCATTCAGAACTTCCTAATTACTGACTGCAGATGCAATGTGACCAGTCAATCAAGCTCCTGACATCAGGACTCCACTATCACAACTATCACAACAGACTGAACTATAAACCCAAACAAACCCATTTCCCCTTAAATTGCTTTTGTCAGAATATTTTATCACAACACCTAGAAAAGTAAGCAAGAGAAATGCCAAAAAATTTTGGTTTTCTACTCCGAAAACATCTCCTTGATCTGTTCTTTCAACTGGATATTATCATAGGCTATTCATATTTTACCATCCAGATCAGGGTTAAAATGTTCCATTGATGTTGGACAGGACAGTGCATGCCTATAGCAGGAATATTGGGGTGGCTGGGGCAGAAGAACTGAGTTTAAGTCTAGACCAAGCTGTACAGTGAGTCTAGGTCAGCATGTGTTATGTAGAAAGACCCTGCATTATAGTCAAAAGGGGGAAAAAAACCACAAATTCCATCAACTGCAGCACATCAAGGAGTATATGGACAGGACACATTGGAGTAAATGAATTATTAATTAAAGAAAAAAAGAAGACATGAAATTGAGGGGGGAGTAGGGAGGTACTAGTGGATCCAGGAGGAGCTGACGGAAAGAGTTGAGTGTAAATATGATCAAAATAAATTGTATGAAATGTGCAAAGACTTAAAACTATATATTTCAAATAGAAAGTGATCTGTGAAAAGTAAAGATTGTATATTTATCTAAAATCTAAAGCATAGTACAGATGCCTGGTGACCTCAGCAATTTGTATTTTTAACTTGTAACATAAGAACTTGTGTAAGCTGTGTGTTTTAGTGAGAGATCAGACACAGTATATGAGTATTCCATAGAACGCAGAGAGAATCAAGATTGTATGGATACTACCTTCCCAGCTACTCTCTACCACCAATGGCTTTTCATAATCTCCAATTACAAATATATAACCAAGTAAAAATTCCCCTCAAATTATTAAGCTAATAACTGCTTTCAACAATAGAGTTTCTTATTGTCTTTGGTAGTGCTAGAAACCAAATCCATGGCTTCATATCAGCTAGAACATTTAAGTGCAATTACTAACTAACCCCAGCCAAAGAGAAAGTTTACTAAGCTACAGTATTCACAACAGAAGAATATCACAAGAAGGTTGCCACACGAATGCACAGCTTCATGCACAACATCCAAGTAAATGACACATTTTTCCAAGTTACTGGTATGATATACAGGATTTTTATGCCACTGGACTTAAGCCAAGAGACACACACTATGTCAGAGAACTTATTAAGATTAAGTTTCTAAGCTTGACAGCCTCATCAGTATAACAACATTAGTCATAGGAATGTTTTCTACTGTATCAGTGAAATTATAAGAAATGTATGCTGTGTCTTGTGCATAAGTACTGTTGAACACTGGACCTTTTCAGGAACAGTCTGAGTCTAAGAATAGTACCAGGAAGCTCACATGTTAGAATGCTTAAGATCCATGGATGTCAGGAGATCCACAGCTGCTGAGTTTTTTTTTTTTTTTTTCTTATCAACAGCACACTGAATAGCACGGGCTTCACCTTGGCAGGGTTCCCTCATCCTCTATGTCCTGTGGGGTAAACCAGAGTAACACAGGTGGATGATGCCCAAGACAGTAGGTTGAGTCAAAGTGGATGCTCTCCAGTCTTGGGTGAATTGAATCTTCTACGCTGAACTGCAAAATCTGCCTGATAGTTCTCCTCAAAGGAGACTTCAGGTTAAATATTATAGACAGTAAATAAAGTTGGCTTATGTTCTGAAAAGAGACACTAATTCTCCCCCAGTCTCACTTACTCTAAAAATACTCTTGAAAATATGGTCCAGGACAAAGGTCATCATGCTTTCACTTGCTAAACATGCAGGCAGACTAAAGGCCTGTGTAAAGTCAGTAGACCTAATTACATGTTTCTATGTAGAAAAAAAAATAAAGTAATCATCTCAAAATCACACTGTAAATATCTGGATGATGAATGAGTGACTGCTGGGAATGCAGGGTATATACACTCTGACATTGTATGCTAGATTGGAGCAGATTACTGAAACTTTGAGGCACAGTAGTATGGAGGTGAGTAGAAGAAGGAGAACTGACTCCGTGTGTGTTAGGAGAAAGAGGAGGGTTATCACTATTTATATTTACAGTCTTCTAATTAATAGGATCTTCAATGATTAAGATCCAATGGCTTTGAAGTCAGAGAGACACAGCTTGCATCAGAACTCTGTACCTTATACGCTGAGTAACATAGAGTCACGATGACTGGGATTCCACATGTCCAAGTGAACAACCAATCAGATAATGACACCACCTTTAAAATATTGACCAAGAGAGATGAGATTACATACTAAGAACACTCACCCAGCCTGACATGGAGCAAGTGGTAAGAACAGGTTGACTATTATAGTAACTCGCTTTTCTTTAGCAAATCATGATGATTCAAATCATTATTATGTTTTTCCCTGAATGCTATACAGCCCTATCATTCCTTCAGAGAAACTACAGCGATGGTAATGAACATGTGAGGAGATAATCAACGCGAGTGGTTATTGGGGAGATGGAAATAGACTTTACTTCTTCATATCTATAAAAACCATGATTTTTTTATTTTTTATTTTTAAGGGATTCTACAATATAATGACACAGTTGTTTGCAGATAACATTGATGTTACTCAGTATGTCATACAATTAGGTAATTGGTGCATTTTGCAAGTATATATGTCCAAATTTTGAACAACCCAAGGTTCCCATAGTCCAGTTGGAGAAGCTTGTATGCACAGGCATGTTGATCAATCAGGAGTCCAGACTATATTCCTGTAGTCTCATGATTCACCCCTAT
>VZQC01014834.1:282825-333355 GCA_009823505.1 Rhizomys pruinosus
AAAGGTTAAGGCTTATTGCCTGTAAACTGGGATATCTGCAAGAAAAGAGGTGGTAAGGCCTGCCCTGCTGTCAATGACCTGATGTAACCATGGGAGGATTGTATCGAGATCACACTTAAAAGTATACAGTTGGTCTCTGGAATACCAGAGAGTGTTACCAAAGGCCACTGAACCAATAAAGCAAATGTTGGTCTCCTTGAGTCAAGCAAAACTCCTCTACTAACATCAGCTACACCTCACTTGCTTGGAGATACTGTGCAGCATTAGCAGCCATATGTCTGTATATCCCAACTTTATTTGATTATTAGCTCTCTCTTTGGAGAAATAGCTCGTGGATATTGCCACAAGCTTATACCTTCTAGTGATTAGGAGATTTATATGCCACAGTAAGGCCTTGTCATCTCTCTCAGGGAAAAAAAAAAAGTAATCCAGGGATTAACACACCATCCAAACATCTGTGTCTATACCAAAGTAACCTACCATAGTAACTAGCAATGTTTAAATACATATATATCTAATCGCTTGTGCTTCATTAGTGGGATTGAAAGCCTATCCCTGGGCAATCGGTCAGCCCACGAAAGGAAACAGCCAGAACTGATTAGAGTCCAAAATGACATCTCCAGACAAAGTAGACTGTTGTGCTTCTTGTCCACCTGTGCCCCATCTCTAAGCCTAAGGAACAATCTGTAGAAGAGGGGGAGTGGTATATTGTAGGGGCTGCGATTGGGGTGAAAAAACATGATTTTTTAATAGAAAACAGTATTGTCAAAGATGTACAAAACACAGAACCTTTGTAGATTATTACCAAAAAAGTAAAGTGGTAAATTCATGGAAACCATGGAAACACTCAGGAAGTCCTCTACGAGTTCAAGACCAGCCTGGTCAATAGGAGCTCCAGGCCAGCTGGAAGTAGGGAGACCCTGTCTCAAAAAGACAAAACAAAACAAAACAAAACAAAACAAAAAAACATATGACCTAGTAATTCCTGACATGGTTGCGAACACAGACAAACTGAAAGCTGGGGACTTAATCTTTCTACACATTCTTGTTTGGGATGCACTATTCACAGTAGCCAAGAGGTTAAAACAACTGAGTCATCCCAGTAAATGAATATATTAACAAGTGTGGCATATGCTTACAATGGGGTGTGATTCATCCATTGGGAAAGATGAAATTACAAAAGATGCTTCAACACAGATAATTCCAAAACAAGGGAGTGGTGAGAAGGGCAGAGTTATTCATTAATTGGCACATATTTGTTTGTTGAAAATGATGACAAATAGGTGCCCTGGATGTACTTAAAGCAATGAAGGTTGAACAAAACTGTGAATGGATGTAATGGTGCCGAGGACCAGTTAAAACACCTTGAGGAGTGTAGAAGATAAATGGCACATATATTTTACATTAAAAGAAAAAGGTTATTATGAAAAGACAAATACAGGGAGAGGGAGACAGAGACAGAGATAGAGACAGAGACATGGGAAGACAGGGAGGGAGGGAGGGAAGGAGGGAGGGAGGGAGGGAGGGAGGGAAGGAAGGAAGGAAGGAAGGAAGGAAGGAAGGAAGGAAGGAAGGAAGGAAGGAAGGAAAGAAGGAAGGAAGATAAATCAAGGAAGAAAATTGTGCCTCAGCAAAAATCAGACAGTTGTCTTAGGTTCTACTGTTCCATGTGTCCGATATCAAATTTCACCCAGGACTGATTCCAAAACCCTCTTGTATGTGACTGGAGAGATTGTTAAGAGCACATGATGCACTTCCAGAGGACCAGAGATCAGAACCCAATACTCAGGTTAGGTGGTCCATAATCTCTTATAACTCCAACTCCAGGGGATATATCCCCCTTATAGACTCTGTGGTCAACTACATACATGTGCACGTACACTCACACAGATACACACAGATAGACATGACCTCAAATAATAGCAATAAATCTGGAAAATCTCTTGTCTGCAACAATACTATGCCACGACATCTATCTTTTAAGAGAAAGAAAAAAAAGGACCTTTTGTAACTGGAGAAGCCACAAAGCACATCACTCCACCCCAGACTGACCACTTACTCCTTTTTGTTCTAACTTCCTTCAAAATAGCAAAGATTCCTCCAGATCCACCTTGAAATCAGGAACATAAGGGTGTAAAGGAATAACCTCTACCAGGTAGAAGTTAAGAGAATCAGAGCTGCCTCATACCAAGATTTATAATCGGTATGAATACTCAATAGAAATGCTGCTGCCAGTATAATCTGCGCTGGAGCTTAATGTGAGTGAGGCTTGTGCACTAAATTCCACTGTAAAATATAAGAAAGACATTAGTAGGGCTGGAGAGATGGCCTAGCGGTTAAGGGCGCCAAATGCTCTTGCAGAGGACCTGGGTTCGATCCCCAGCATCCACATGGCGACTGAGAACTGTCTTTGACTCCAGTTCCAAGGGAATCTGAGACCCTCTTCTGACGTCCGCAGCATTGCACGACATGGGTGCCCAAACCTACATGCAGACAGTACACTCATACACATATGCTCATACATAACTAACTAAATAAATAAATTAAATTTAAGAAAGAAAGACATTAGTAAATAGAATCCCTGTGTATCTTTAAAACTAATTTGCTCTCTTCATAACAAAATGTAGGATTGGAATAACCTTTTCCATCCTTAACTTATTGGATCATTGTTCAATAAAAGTCCTAAAACATTTATCTTCTACTCATTGTACCTGGGTTTGGAATGTGTCTCTATAAATAAAAATTCAGTATTCCAGCTAGAAGTTACTTAAATTCAAACCTTTGACATTTTATTTTCTGGCTTTATTGATTCTTCAAAAAATATTTCTGCTGATTTTTAAATTAAGTTCCTGTTGGGAAGGAAAAATTAGCTCTGACTCTGGCTGATTGTGGCAAAGGTATAAACATTGTTGAGGGCACATGACAAAGTAATGCTGACACTGTCCTTTTAACCCATTTCAGTCAAAAAATAAATTTTTCTTTATGACTATATTTGAAATAAAATTGTTAGGGGAGCATAGATAGATATTAAATAACTACATTGGGGAAAAGCTGAGCAGGGCCACTCATAATGGCCTATGCTATGCCTGTCTTCAATCACTGTGTACCACCAAAGTGAGGGATAAAAAGTTTCTAAACTGTGAATGGTCACAAAAGTAGTCATATTTTTCTTCCCTGGTCTGTGTCTCATCTCCTCTGCCGACTGACACTGCCTGTGCATTCAAAACCAGTGTGGACACTTTGTACTTCAAAGAAATGCTAAATTACTTCCATGAACAGAGCATGCACCTTGTGCATGAAGGATTTTCAATTCTCATGCTAGACAAATGTATCACTACCAATCTGGACAGAAATTCAGAAAAACTGAAGATAAGACACCAATATCAATAGTTTGCCATTGGGCAGTGGACACATTAATTTGTCAAAATATCAACACTTGAATAAACCATAATTGTTACTGAACCAAAGAGTAACAAGATAAACTCAAGTGGAGTATTGATTAGAGTTGTTTTGGTGACAACTGACAGAAATCACTTCCCATGAAATCTGGAAGGAAGCAGGAAAGGGAGGAAAGGAGAGAGGGAGGGAAAGAGGGAGAGAGAGAGAGAGAGAGAGAGAGAGAGAGAGAGAGAGAGAGAGAGGGAGGGAGAGAGAGAGAGGAGGAGAGGCGGGAGAGGAGCAGACGGAAGGATGGCCGAGGGAGTGAGGAGAGAGAGGACTAAGGGATTGGAGGAGAGACGAGAGAGCGAAAGGGGGGAGGAGGAGACGAGAGAGAGAGAGGAAGGAGGGAGAGAGAGAAGGAGGGAGAGAGAGAGGCGAGAGAGGGAAGGAGGGAGAGAGAGGAGAAAAGGCCAGGGAGAGAGAGAGGGAGAGAGAGGGAGAGAAGAGAGTAGAGGAGTAAGGAGGGAGTAGAGGAGAGAGAGAGATAGAAGGAGGGAGAGAGAGCCGAAGGACGGGAGAGAGCGGGAGAGAGGGGAGAGGAAGGAGGGAGTGGGGAGAGGAGGGAGAGGGATGCAGAGAGAGAGCGGGATGGAGAGAGAGCGAGAGGGAAGGAGGGAGGGAGAGAGAGAGAGAGAGAGGAAGGCGGGAGAGAGGAGAGAGCGAGAGAGGGAAGAGGGAGAGAGAGAGAGCGGAGGAAGGAGGGAGAGGAGAGAGGAGGGGATCGGGAGGGAGAGAGAGAGAGGGAGGAGGAGGAGAGAGAGAGAGGGAGGAGGAGAAGAGAGAGAGAGAGGAGAGCAGGAGGGAGAAGGGGAGGAGAGAGGGGGGAAGGCGGGAGAGCGAGAGGAGGGAAGGAGGGAGAGAGAGAGAGAGAGAGAGAGAGAGAGAGAGAGAAAGTGGGAGGGGAAGGAAGGAAGGAAGGAAGGAAAGAAGGAAGGGAAAGAAGGAAAGAAAAGAAAGAAAGAAAGAAAGAAGGAAGGAAGGAAGGAAGGAAGGAAGGAAGGAAGGAAGGAAGGAAAGAAAAGTGCAGAATAACACTATTTGGCTCAAATACCTGCAACTATGGAAGTTAGGTCAGAGATTTTGACAGATAAGGCTGAACACAGGTCTCAAGAAGGTAAAATTCACTTTCACAGGTTCTGCTATATTCATTATGGACAAGGGCAAGTTCTCAGACCTCATCTGTTCTGATGTTTTGGATACCGCCTGGAAAGCTAAGCATTGTGCCTCATTCTGGTTGGGTTCTTTTTAATTTTATTTATTTCTGTATGTGTATGAATGTACTGTCTGCATGAAAGTCTGTGCACCCGTGTCGCACAATGCCGCGGAGGTCAGAAGAGGGTGTCGGATTCCCCTGGAACTGGAGTTCTCCTGGAATTGGAGTTACAGATGGTTCTTAGCCACCATGTGGGCGCTGGGGATCGAACCTGGGTCCTCTGCAAGAGCAGTTGGTGCTCTTAACCGCTAGGCCATCTCTCCAGCCCCCTGGTTGGGTTCTATAACTAGTTGTGAGCCAAGCAATACCACCAAGTGAATATAAATTGGTGTTGACTCCTCTGGACCCCAAGTGTAAGAGAAATTTGGGAGAAGCTAGTATTACAGTCAGTGTCTAAGACATAAAGAGTGCTCTCCATTCTGATCATTCCTTATTCCCAAGGTTATTTCATCATTTCCCTGGTGAATTTTAGAGTATTCTTTTTAAATTTTATTATTTCTGTTTTATGTTTATAAGTGCATTATCTGCATGTATGTCAGTAAGAATCCTGTGTAATGTAGTGCCTGCAGGGGTCAGAAAGGGAAGTTGGAGCTCCTGGAACTGGAATCACAGATGGTTGCTAGCTACCATGTGGGTGCTGGGAATCAAACCTGAGTCCTCTGCAAGGGCAGCCAGTGTTCTTAACCACTCTTCCATCTCTCCAGTCCCTTATATTATTCTTTTTTTTTGTTTTTTTTTATTTTATTTATTTTTGTATGTGTATGAATGTACTGTCTGCATGTAGGTTTGTGCACCCGTGTTGTGCAATGCCGCGGAGGTCAGAAGAGGGTCTCGGATTCCCCTGGAACTGGAGTTCTCCTGGAATTGGAGTTACAGATGGTTCTTAGCCACCATGTGGGTGCTGGGGATTGAACCCGGATCCTCTGCAAGAGCAGTCGGAGCTCTCAACCACTAGGCTCTCTCCAGCCCCCCCTTATATTATTCTTTAAAGCCAGCTGTAATATGTTGATAATGAACCTGTACGCTGAGGAATACTACTGGTGAAAGACAGTATGATGAGAGAGAGCACACTTCTGATGGGATGAAATGTTTGCATAAAGCACAGGGGTCAAACACACAAGCACTGAGCACCTGTACTGTTAGGACAGTAAGAAGTGACAAATTGGGCTTACAAGTGACATAGGAGTGAAGGAAAAGTTGAGTTTATAAATCTTGCACTTGCGGACTAGTGTGTGATCCCTCAGTAAGTGCACTGGCAAATCTGAGATTACAGGTGAGGAATCAGCAGATACCAAGTTGGTCCGAGGAGATTTGCCAAAAGAATCGGAGCTTTTCAGGGAAGAAAGATAGCTATCCTGAAAAAAAAATTAAAAGATAAACCAGAAGATGAGACTACAGAAAAAATTGAAACTCTTTTGGCAACTGTTTTGGTTTTTTTTAATCCTTGGTTGAGGATTTATATCCCTAATGTCCCACTAAGATTGTCAAATAAATTCATTACTTTCTCCTAAAAGCACCAATCTGTTCTTCTTCAATGAAGCACTCTTCACAAAGCCAAGATGATTATTGCCCTGAGTAACCATTTTGCTATAATGGGCCCTTGGTGCTCAAGGGCGGATGAGACACATCTATCTTGAAATGTCCTCTCTGCTTATAGAGGACTCAACAGCCCTGCCTGTATTCATATATAGAGTTTCACCTGAGCTAAGACTTATCCATTTGTTCCAAAGCTCTACCCTTTCTCTTGCTAATGGTTATGGCAACACAGACAGAGCATTTAAACGGGAGTTGGAAGGCAACTGGCAAACCTGGGCTTTTCTGCATAAATTTACCAGAATCAAATGTCCTCCTGGTCTGGCACGATAGTGATGGGTTAGCTTCTACCAATGCCTTACCCTATATTCACAGAATCACAAATGGGCCTGGCTCTGTCTCTGTCTGAAGCACTCAATGTATAATTCACAAACCCAAGAAGTCACAGCAGACTCAGAAATGTGTTGAGTCTGAAGAGTTTCTGCTCTCACTTTAAGACTCACTATGATGATGTTCCCTTCTGCTGTGTTAATCAGTGATGATGTTGGTTGAAGACCCATATCAATACAAAAAGTACATCTAACTTCAACACTACTTAGACCAAGAATGGTGGAAAGATCCAAAAGAAAGTAAAAATCAATTTCTGTTTTCAGGTTTTGCATGAACTTTGGTACAAAAGAATATAGTTGTTTTTTCTCTTTTTTTTTTCAGGTTGAATTGTGATCTGATTTTTACCATTTTTCACAGTAATAAAATAGATTCTGGTATTTGGTGATGATTTCTTCTTTCGGTGACAGATTTTTGGAAATATAGATTATAGTCCTTTAGTAACTCAACAGAAAGAAAAGCTTAAACTCCTTACTCATGGCTCCATTTTCAATACTCTATTCTCTGGATTCCAGTTCTATTACATTTGACTGTCATAGTCATCTTATCCATACCATACAATGGTGGTCAGGATAATTTCCCTGGCTCTGTATCAGTCACACAGCTCTTCTTGCTCTCAGTCTGCATTTATGGATGGTAGCTAGCTTGTATTCCCACCCAGTAGCAGGAAAGACCAGAAATCTATCCCCAAAGCATTATGAAGACTTGCATTTTCTAAGTTGGAGCATGATGACAGCCTCCAATATGCCTGTTGGGGAGAAATGTTGCATGCCCATGGAACGTGCCTTTTCCCTAAGACTCTTGGCTCTTGTCACTTTCAAGTTGTATTCTTCCAGAGGAAAGGGCAGAGGGGATGGAAAAGAAACAAGGCTCAGAGATGATATGTACTCATCAGTATCTCATTCATGAAAGGAAGAGACCACAGTGGTGACCTCTATTGCTAAGAAATCTAGTGAAATAAATGCTTCTTGATGCAAACTTTTCCTGGCAAAGCTAGCTGCCAACATAGCCAGATGAGACTTTGGGTATTGCATTTTAAGAGAACCACCCAATTCTCCTGCTTCCATTAAGCCATTCTACAGTGGCAGCACTCCCCATTCTGTAGGTAGGAGCTACAGCCAGACACACTGGGCAGTGACCTCCTCTGGTCTGTGTGAATAGAGACATTAAGTAGAACGTATACCATTATAAACAGGCAAACATGGTTCAGAACTGAATCACAGGCGAAATGAAAAGAGAAAAATTTCTTGAGCAACATGTGGGTTTGGGGCGAAGGAGATTTGACACAGACCTCTAAAAGATTAGAAAATATTCAGGGAGATACAGATAATTAAAATGAAAAGGCTACTTCTACCTCTTCAATAAGGCATTCTACACCCCCAAAAAATGGTGCTATAGTAGTTTATGGGTGCAAAGGTAAAATTCTGGTTCATGTAGAGGCATCTATATCACTAAAATAAAAACAGAGAAAATATTTGTCTATACTTGACTGAAATTAGGAGGCAAATGCTGTCCTTGAACTACTTCTCAAAGCTGGGCTTATAGTACTTGAAACACCAAGGCAGGATTTCGAAACCACCAGTCCCAGGCCAGTCTGGGTTCCATCATGAGTTCCTAAACAGCCTGGGCTACACAGTAAGTATGTGTCTCAAGCCCTGGTTGCTCCCCTCCCAAAATAAGAGAAATGACATAATGAAACACATTACTTTTCACAATTAATATATAGCAATAAAAAGTAAGGTCTTTTCTATAAAAAAGGCCACAGTACATGATTTTAATCACATACTATTCTGGAAAAAGGAAAACACATTCATCATTGTCAAGCACAGAAAAAAGAGAAGAGAAAGTGGAACAAGGAGGAATTTTAGGCAATGTAAACAGATTGCATACTCTTATGTTGGATAACCTTTAGGTATCTGTCATGGTCCTCAACAAGAGTGAACCAGATTGCAAGCTATGTAATATGGATGATAGTCTTGTGTCAGCACAGTTCACTAATAATAACAAACATTTTGTTTGTGGGTGATGTTGATAATAGAGGAATCGGTGTGTGCATGAGTAGGATATAGAGGAGGGTAGGGCTCTACTCTTTTATCAATTTTGTGCATATTAAAATATTCTAAAATCATCTGTACTAACAATGATGTAATCACACAATATTTTAGAGCACACAAATATACATCAACGATAAACAGAATTGGATAATCAATCACTCATTTAAAAGAAAAAAGCCTGGGCAGCTTAAAGAAAGTCAAGAATCAAGGGCTTTGCTGCTGATCATGAACCCTCCCTGCAAAGCTTAATTGCAATGGGCTGCAGTTAGCACAGGAAATGCTTGGGATGTTCGGAACAAACTAATTCCTACAAAATACTTCTAAGTCACACTCTACTACATAGCATTCGTTTTTTATCACAGTCCTACCCTGGTTTAAATTTTTACCATTTAAAGATGTATTATGCCTTCAGATAAAATAATTGCTATGGCCTTGGTGACAGACCGTCACCTCGTTCTCATTTTCTAAGGCATTAAATATGCCTTAGATCATGTCCCTTGAGCATAGTCACAGAGTATCCACATGCATATCCTGTTATTTTTCATTTTTGCTATAGGGCTAATCTTCCCAACTTTGAGGGAAACTCAAAGACTCTCTCTCTCTCTTTCTCTCTCTCTCTCTCTGTTAAATTATTTTCAGTTACAATTTAAATAATGTATTGTGGATCCTTATGTCCAGAAAATTGACAGAAAGCCTCCTTAGATAAAGAAAAAATAATATTCAAGGACATAGGACATACAACCTTTTCATTAAGGGCAATTCATTGAAAATATCACTTTCATTTCCAGTGTAAACATAAGGAGGGGGAATGTCTTCTGCCTGTTGTTCATTTGGTTTCAAAATGATATAGATCATTTTTTATCCTCCACCAAAAGTGAAATATCAAGACCATACTTGGTACTATTAGCAGGCCCAAGAACGTGTGGCTAGAGAAGTCACAGACCATAGGGGAAAACCTACCATTTTATCCTGCTTAAAGGGACAGCAGATATTGATTAACACAGATACCCACAATTGGTCAACCTACAGAAAATAAGAGCCTACCAAGGAGTGTTCTACCCAAAATGAGACTCCTGTGCCACACTGTTGTCCCCAGGCTCAGAGAACATTGTGAAAGAGGGGGAAGAATGCTTGTAAGAGGCAGAGGTAGTGGATCAATACAAGGAAATTGTATTTTCAAGACACAACAGAGGAGCTTCAGATATGAACCCATAGGGCCTGTGGCAGTATTCATAAGCATGTGCAATCTGAAGCCAGACTGTGGAGAGGGAGTGGAAGCCATAGTCCTAGCTGAGGATGTACTGGCAATCCCTAGCTATTGGAGAGATGGAGAGTCAGTTTTTCTAAGGGTATGATGCTGGGTAGGTTGACCATGGTCCAGGGAATGGACCAACACTGACGAGCATTTGGGGAACACAAATTAAACTTTTAGACCTTGAAAACATAATAGATGACATGAAATGATGTAGGTAAAAGGCAGGGAGTGGATCTTAGAGGAGATGGGAGAGGAAGGTTAAATATGATCAAAATACATTATATGACATTCTCAAAGAATGGAAATTCTACACCCCCTGGAAATAGTAGAATGAGAGGAGGAAGCCAGAACATGACTACACCTCTCAACTCTCATCAATGAAGCTCCCTCATGCAACACAGGACCAGTAACACAAAAAGACACAAATGGCCAAAATGTAGAGAATAAGAATCTGCAGAGTGTGGGTCCTTGGACAAGACTTATATGTTAAACTTCACCAATGCAGGGCTCAGAAACCATTGCAGAAGAAGGGGCAGAATGACAGTAAGAGCCAGGGAGGAGATGTATGATCATATGGAAATAGAGTCCTACACATTCCTGGAACCTTGTTCATATGAACTTACAGCAGTGGTGACAGCATAAATAAGACCCATACAGATCCAAGAAGACAAAACCCAGTACAAAAGTGGAAGTGGGCAGTAGACCTCAATCTTAGCAGTTGATTACTCCTGGGTGAGGAAGAGCTGATCTTCTTAAAGGGAGGGGTTCTAGACTTCGGTGGATGAATTTGCATGGAGGGACATCTGGGGATACTAACTTGACCCAAAAGCCTTACCACAAATGACAGAATGCATGAACTCCAGGAAGGGATTACTGGATGGTGACAATGGTGAAGAGAGTGTTAAGATGTGCTGTATGAAATACACAAAAAATTCATTAAAAACTTACAAAAAAGATGAAACATGTATTCCCAAGTTACAATAACAACATGCATAGAGAATAAATGATAAATTATTAAGAAATGGAATTCTTATGGAAACAGAGGTAGTCAGACAAATGGGTTAGTCTTCCTTAGCATATTGGTTACCAAGTTTGATTACAAGGGTTCATTTGAGGTTGAACTATCTCACAGGCAGGCACATCATGGGAAACCTCCTACAGACTCCCACATTGATGCAGGCCTCTAAACACTGCTGTGCTTGAAGGACTGGATAAAGCCAGGCTACAGAATGCAAAGTTTCTTAGAAGCCGTATGTCCAATGTTATCCTTGAGTACTTCCTTTTTCTAGTGCCACCAATACACTCCTTTTGCCAGACATATTCTATCATTGTGAATGCATACTCCCTGAACACAGAATCATGTAGAAGTAGTGATGACATCTATTATAAAAGTTCATTTGGAGTAGATAGCCTATTAAGCATGATCTAAAAGACCTTTATAGGAATGAACTTTTTTCGAACAGCAATATATTTGCTTGTTGTTAGGAAGTAGTCAAATTCTTTCTTTCAGTCATTGAAACCATTTCCTTCCTCTACCCTATTCTGCTGCAAAGAAACCCAGACTTAAAGTTCTAACTGCTGCAGTTTTAGTTACAAGAGATAAAGCATGTTTAATTTCTTCCAAAGGATATAAAATTACAATTATCTGAAATATCCAAAACTAGATCTTGCATAAAATAACCTTAATAAATATTTGTTAAATTGAGCAGAATTTATACTCATCCAGGAATTATGAAATAAGCACTTAGAAATGGAAATTGTGTCATTTAAATGAATTTAATTAAGGGTAATTAATAACTTAATTCAAAGATATGGTGACATGGAGATGGATTAAAATCACAGAGTACTGAGGAACTATTTTGCTTAAATCTGAAAAACTAATGAGTGATGAGTGGTAATTTCTCTGCAGTTAATAAAAGAAGAAATTAATATTGCAGAATGAAAATTGGATGATATGTGTTACTCCATTCCTGAAATAAAACCTTGTCCATCTTTTCTGTTTTTTCCATTCTAAATGTCCTTGCTATTTAGTATTACTTTATCAAATCTACATTATCCTTAGCTTGTCATGTATCATAAGAATCACAGAGCCGTAGATCAAGGTAGTGGGGACCAACGAAGCTCATTATCAGCATCGTCAAGATAAGTCACATACCAATATGCTAGTCTACAAATGTGGAAATAGGACATGAGCCAACAGTCCTGAGTCCAGCCTCTCTGAGTTACTTTTCTGTTCCTGTGATAAAACATCATGACCAAGAGAACTTATGTAAGGGAGAGGTTATTGAGCTCATAGCTCCTGAAGGATAATTTAAAAGTATCTGTATTTATGGTTTTGCTCTTGTTAGGTTACTTTAAAACTTCATGGAACTCTTACCATGTTGGAATGTACAATTTGTGGGAACATGGATATGTATTCCAAGGCCCCGGTTACTAATAGGTGTCTCCAGAATAAACTTTTTCCCCTTTGAGATAGAATTGTATTTTGCTCAGAGTGAGGAAGACCCTTGCTGATGTTTTCTACTTTGTGCTTCTCTATCTGGAGAAGTATTTGCTTTGCTATTAAATATACTCATTTGGTTCCTTCCCTCCTGGTAAGCACTGGGAGCAGGGGGTGGGGGCTCCTGACCATGGACGATCTGATTTCAAAGGAAGGAACTCACTGCTTTGGGAAGATGAAAGTTTATTAGGCAATTTCCCTAGTTATAGGAGCTAGAAAAGCAGATGTCCTAAATCAAACTCCAACTCACCAATGTCCTTTATTCCTGATTTATCCACCATATTTCTTGACACATGTAAGGCATGAGTAAGAGCTAAGATCTGATATTTTCTTGGATAAAGAAATTCTGTCCAGATGGTACTTCAGCAAATATATTTGCTCAGAAAACTCTCTGAGGTATCACATCATTTCCTTGGATATTGACAACTATTAATTAGAAAATCCACCCTTTCACCGTATAACACAAGGCTGGAAAAAAAGACAGCTGAAGTTTTTACATTTTTGACAAACAGGGTGTGCCAGGATTCCTGTTTTTAACATCAGCCTTCATCAGTTTCTCATTGCAGTTCTTTTTTTCAATAATTTCAAAATGAAGCTCCTCTATCAATATTAACTTATCTTGACCAGCTAATTAACATCTTCTTAGTTTTCAGGTGCCAACCTCAAAGAGTTGTACCACAAGAGTTTGTAGTTGCTCACATGCTAGGCATTTGTTCTATCATGGAGTTGTACCCCAAGATGCTAGTAAATTTCCTAAAATATATTAAAAAAATTACAAAGCATCTCCAAAAATAAATACAGAGAGAGTGGTTGTGTATATTTTAATCTCTCCACTCAGGAGGCAGAGGCAGTTAGATCTCTATGACATAGATGCCAACCTGGTCTACATAGTGAGTTCCAGGACAGCTGGAGATATAGGGAGGCACATTCTGAAAAACAAACAGCAACAATAACAAACACAAAAACAAAACACCACAAATAAAACTTCAAACCCCAGGTTTAAATAAATTACATTCAGTAGAGACAGATTTTAGTTTGGAGTCAACAGCTATGGGTCTCCATCTTTTTAATATTTTAAGATAGGACTATTGTATCCTAGGCTGGCTTTGAACATACTAAAGAGTCTTGGAATTTCTTTGCTTCCTGTCTCCACCCTCAGGGTACTGGGATTAGAGGTATGTGCAACCATACCCAGGTTACAGAGTGGGAAGTTCTGAACCTAGGGCTTCCTGCATTCAAGGGATGCGCTACATCCCCAGCATATAGCTAGAAACTTTATAGAAATTCTACAATGGTTATTTTTCTCATTTATTTATTTTTTTATTTTTCTCATATATGAGAGGGTTTTATGCGTCTCCCTCAAGGGCCTGATGGTAAATTACCTGTGTATATCTACCCACCACAACTGCAGATCTCCATTTTCATAGGTATATAGCCTTCACACACTGAACAGGCAGATCCCCAGTCACAGAATATCTACTTGCCTGCCTGCTTGGAAATGACAACCTTCCTTTACATCTAATCTCTATTGCAAATGTTCCATGCTGGAACCACCTACCTGTGCAATTGCCCCTTGGGATCTAGGAAAGCAGATGGCAGTCCTAGGCCATTGTTATAGATACTGTGGAGGTGGGAAGCAAAAGGCACAGGCACAATTCTAAGAGCCTCTGCTTTCATACCTACTCCTTTATTTTCATTGGTGGTGACAGACTGCCAGAGGACCTTGCCAGGCCTGTCAATGGCTTATCTATGCAAATCCAAAACCTAGGCCATAGACAGGCCCTGGTAAGAGGTTTGGAATATGGAAGACCCTTCCAAGTACCACCTCACAATCCTAAAATGAAAACCTCGTATTTCTTCATTATGGTTTATTTTTTTTACAAGTCCAGGCATGTTCTTCCTAGATGTCTAGCCATTCTACCAATGCTGCATGTAATGTGCTTTCTATCTGGTTAGTGCAGTCTAACCCTGGTCAATCAATCGATCTACATCCAAGCCAGCCTATGTAACTATGTCTAGCCTGGTAACTTAGAGGCATACCCTATGGTTTGGACAGTAGTAAAAAGAGAAAATATTGCATTTTGTTTTTCTTGTGGACCCAGAAATACCATCCCAGATCATAAATTGCTTGAAACAATTAGTGTTTCTACTTATAATATCATCAATTTAGACTCTTCTTTGGACACAGATAATCCAGTAGTCTTATTGGGTTCGCTGACATATTTAAAATATTTATAAGATTCTAAAGTTATTTCATGACAGCAGTTCTCAATCTTAATATATATTCATAGCACTGAGACGTATTTAAAAAAAATATCACTGTTTTTCTTCATACAAACTTGTCTTAGACTAAAATCTGTCTGTTGAATATAAGGCCCAGTATGGCCCACCATGACCCTTGAACAGCCCCATTACTCACCTGGAACACTGCCTCTGCTTCCTTCCTGTTCTCACGAAGCCACCAATTCCACTGAGTAAATAAATTCATGTTCATCCTTTCAAGCGCAGTCCCCTGCACTGTCCTGGTGTGCTGGTTAGCTTTACTTGTCAAGGCCAGAAATCCTGAGGAATTCTCTTGATCCGGTCTGCCTGTGGGCACATTTGTGGGCCATTCTCTTGATTGTTAATTGATATAGGAAAGCCCAGCCCACTGTGGGCCAAAAGTGTTTTGGGGAAAAGTGTTCCAGAATAGTGCAAGAGAGAAGAAGCTAGCTGAGAACAGGTAACGAAGCATAAGTATAATCTGTCTTGACTGTGGATGTGATGTCACTAGCTGCTTCAGTACTTGCCTCGACCTACCCACAGCAATGGACTGACCAGACCCTGACATTGTAAGCCACATAAACCACTTTCTACCCTAAGTTGCATTCTCTTGGGATATTTTATCACAGCCACAGAAATGAAATCAGGATACCTGGGAAATACCCTCACCGGTGTCACATTTGGGGGCCTCCCCAGCAGAGCTTCTACTTCGGAGTTTATGTAATGAGAAAACATCTCCTCTCCTAAGCTACTGGAAGGCAGGAGACAAGCCTGCTTTGCACATTGCGCCTGAAAAAGAGTCTGTGGAAACAGCTAAGAACCTCTCTCTCTCTCTCTCTCTCTCTCTCTCTCTCTCTCTCTCTCTCTCTCTCTCTCTCTCTCTCTCTCGCTCTCGCTCTCTCTCTCTCGCTGTGTTTCATTTTTGACACAATGTCCCTGTAGCACCAAATGGCTTGGAACTCACTATGTAGACCAAGCTGGCGATCTCATAGAGATCTGACTACCTCTGCCTGACAAGTGCTGGGATTATTAACGCCATGCACCACCATAAACAGTAATGCAGTTGATCTATACTCACACATTCAACTGTTCTTCCACTCATGAAGTATGTGTTTTAGTTGCATACTGCTCTAATCATTATGGAAGCAGTTTAGAAAGGAAAGGGAAATCAATACAGCAAGGAGTATGGTTACTTGGGGGCATAAATATTTACCATTATTTCCAAGATAGAAATAAGCTTGACTTTTTATTAGACTGCATATTAAATATTTTATATCACTGAGGATAAGCAAGCAAGATCTCTTAAATTGCCATCCTCCATCACTGTGTTAAAAACAACTGTAGATCATTTGAGTCTACTTGTTCAGTGTGTGCTGAACACAGTGTTCATCACCAGTGCCATTTTCTGATTGTGGTGGTGGGGATGTGGGTGGAGAGAACAGACATGTGATAAAATGCTATGGAGAGAATATTACTAAAATGAAAAGAGGAATATATAATAAATTTAAAAGAAAATATTGAATCCAAATATCTGCTATTCTGAGACCTGAGTTTAAACAGATACTGTCACCAAAAACAAATTTGGGGGGCTGGACATTGTGGTGCATACCTTTAATCCCAGCAATCTGGAGGCAGAGACAGGTGGATCTAAGTGAGTTCAAGGCCACCCTGATCTACACAGTGGTCTACAGAGTTAAGAGCAATTGCTGTTCTTGCAGAGGAGCTGGGTTTAATTCCAGGCACCCACATGATGTCTCACAGCCATCTATCTCTGCAATAGCCTCATGTGTTCTCTAATGGATCTAGAATCAAGTGATGCCCATGTTTATACACACATACACATGCACGCACATACACACACATATGCACATGCACACATTCATGAACACATGCATGCACACATGCACAAACTGAAAGAAATTTTTGCAAAAAATATACTACCAAGTTTGAACTTTCAGGAGGATATTTATTAATCAGAGTCATAATGAAATAGAAAATCTCTATGCTTAACAGGTTTAAGTTGATATTTTTAAAAAATTTCCAGTTGAGAATAACTGATGAAAATATGTAAGGAATAAAATATATTGGGGGCTGGAGAGATGGCCTAGCGGTTAAGAGAGCCGACCACTGTTACAGAGGACCCGGGTTCGATCCCCAACACCCACATGGCGGCTGAAAGCTGTCTGAAACTCCTATTCCAGGAGAACTCCAGTTCCAAGGGAATCCGACACCCTCTTCTGACCTCCGCGGCATTGCACGACACGGGTGCACAAACTTGCATGCAGACAGTACATCCATACACATACAGAAATAAATAAAATTAATAAAATAATTTAAAAAAATACTCATGTATTTATTTCTATAAGACCACTTTTAGTATTAACACTCAGTACTTAAGAGGTACAAATAGGCATTCCTGATTTTTATCTAGTCTTACTTAAGTAACTGCTATATGTTGATTAACATTATTTTCTGAAAGTTGTTTTAACGTGTCTAGGCACACAAATATCAGCAAATTAGGCCCAAAGAAGCCAGATATCCAATTTGGCAGGGCTAATTGATTATCTCCTGCATGTAACAATGTATCCCAGGGCCTTAGGTAGAAAATCATAAACAACTGAGATAATTGCTCCCAATCCTTAACATTCCTAAGAATATTATATTCATTGGTGTAGAAAAAAGTCTGCAGACAATCCATATCAGATTATGGAATACTTCTTTCCAAAATATCATTTTCAAAATGTTGCATGGAATTTAAGCCTTGGGTAAATAAATAGATCTTCTAGACATTAGTAACTTGCATATTTCTGGAACTCCACAAAGATTAGATAGTTCAGTTTGTTCCTTGCTGGCTGTAGAAAACTTAGACTGCAGATTTCCAAAATGGGAATCTTAGAAAAGGTTCCTTGGCCTTAGTTTTTCTCTGCTTCAATCGACAGTAACATGAGTAAGGTAGGAAAGAATTGGACAATAAAATGAATCCTGGAAAGATTTTATATTATTTTCATGAGCACAGTATGTGCACCAATTTCATATGTATGTGTAAAGGTATGTGTACAAAATGTATGCACATATGTTCACTAAAGAACTATATATATTTATATATATATACAATAGTTAAACATGAAAATATATGCAATATATGTGATGATATATATTTTTATTCTTCATTGGCCAAATCATAAGCATATTCTTAGGTGAAGGATATCTGCAAGATAAGTAAACAAGAAATGTTCATTTCATATGTTAGTTATTCTTAGATAGCTTGGAAAAAATATATAAAATTCAAACCCCTAGCTTAAAAATGAACATCCATATTATCCCAAGAAAATATGGTTAAATAAACAAAATATATACCTTTTAATGCAAGTTCACTTCTCAACACTCTTTTCAAAATGATGTATGTTTTTGATTTTTTGTTTATGTTGTGTTTGTGCATGTGTCTTATGACAGACAAATGTGGGCAGCAGGTAATGTGTAGGACTCAATTCTATCCCTCCACCACATGGTTCCCAGGGTTTGAAATCAGAACATCAGACTTTGTGACAAGCATATTTACCCACTTCGCCATCTTGCCAGCCCCTGAGTGATAGATTTTTAAGGTGCATGGAAATATGAAGGCAGTAGAAAATGACTATGGGCATGGGAAATGGGCTTTTATCCATTTTTCAATTGAAATATGATTTCTTTCAGGATTAAAGGAAATACATCAGGATACAGTTTCATTTTCAATTTGAAATTATGCAGAGTTAAAAAAGGTCTTAACACTCACCAGGCCCAGGGAGAGGAGGTAGCTAGGCACCTGGGGAACAGGTGAGCACAATAGGCAGGCCCACCACTACCCTGGGCATGGCCTTTTGCTGACAGCCAGCCACACCTGGCCCAGCTTGCACAGCAGCAGGGCAGAGTCACCCAGCCAGCAGGGCACTCACCAGGTCCAGAAAGAGGAGGTAGCATGGCACCTGGAGAGTAGGTAAGCACAACATCAGGGAGGCTCATCACTGCCCTGTGAACAGCCTGTTGCCTGTCTGCCAGCCATACTTGGCGCAGCGAGCAAAGTGGCAGGATGGAACCACCCAGCGGCTGAATACCCACCATGTCTAGAGGCCACCAGCGAACTGGCTTCCCAATCCTCTTGAGCTACAGTGAGGGTAGCCCATTGAGAACAGCTGTAGCAACACCCAGCACAAAGCAAATGCACACTCAGCAGGGAACAGACCTGATTGTTACCTCAAGACTTCTAGAGAACATCCAGAACAGAAAGGGAAGAGCCAGATGAAATGCTGAATATATAACCAAAAGGGAAAACTAGAAACCTAACATAACCAGGCCTCCATAAACCAAGGGGAAGAAAATGAACATATCTGTAGGAAACAAGCAAATTAAGCTTTCAACACAGAGAAGAAACATTTGAGATTCACACCAGAACACAAACTATAAAACAAACCCACATGCCAAAAACAGGAAAAGCATATAATAAATCTCCACCAGACACTACCAGTCTTATAGAAGATCCCTGCAATGAGATTTCACTGGAAGGAACCCAGGACAAGGATCTTAGAAGAACAATCATAGACATAATCAAATAAATCAAAGAACATAAAGAACAAATCAGAGATCTAAAGGGAGAGATTGAAGAACTCAGGAAGGAACTGGAGGGAAAGAATGACAAACTCCAGAAGGAACTGGAGGAAAAGCAAGACAAACTCCAGAAGGAAGTAGAAACACTGAAAAGAGCCCATGCTGAAATTAAAAGAGAAACAGACCAATGAAATAAGGAGCTACAAGAACAGAATGGCGAGCTCCAAAAGGAAGTTTTGGATCCAAAAGGATCAAAGATCTCAACCTAAAACCTGAAACCCTGAAGGTGATAGAAGAAAAAGTTGGCAGCAGCCTACAAGACATAAGTGTAGGAGGAGACTTTCTAAACCAGACAGCAGACACGTGGGAAGTAAGGTCAACAGTTGACAAGTGGGACCTCATAAAACTCAAAAGCTTCTGTGGTTAAGAGCGCTGACCACTCTTTTTTTTTTTTTAAACAGTTTTTTTTTCTTTTTTAAATTTTTTTTATTAATTTTATTTATTTCTGTATGTGTATGAATGTACTGTCTGCATGCAAGTTTGTGCACCCGTGTCGTGCAATGCCGCGGAGGTCAGAAGACGGTCTCGGATTCCCCTGGAACTGGAGTTCTCCTGGAATTGGAGTTTCAGACGGTTCTCGGCCGCCATGTGGGTGCTGGGGATCGAACCCGGGTCCTCTGTAAGAGCGGTCGGCGCTCTTAACAAAAACCGCTAGGCCATTCCTCTCGAGCCCAGCGCTGAACCCTCCTACAGATGGACCCGCGGTTGATCACCAGCAACCCGACGATAGTGGGCTGAGAGCGTCTGAACGTCCAATTCCAGCGAGATCCCAGTTCGGGGAATCCAACACCCTCTTCTGACCTCCAACGGCATTGCACGACACAGGGTGCAACAGCTGCAGGCAGACAGGACATCCATACACATACAGAAATAAATAAAAATTAAAAAAAAAAAAACATCAAAATCTTCTTAACAAAGGAAAAAAAAAAAAAAAAAAAAAAAGAAATGAGTTCATTACAAAAATAAGGATGAACAAAAAAAATGTTTGAACACTTCCTCTGCATCAACAGAAAGCCTCAAAAGCAGGTTGGATGAAGCAGAAAATAAATAGCAAACCTGGAAGATAGCAAGGAAAAACTAGAAAAGCTCAAAGCATATATGAAAAAATTTATTTCACCAATTAACTCAGATGCATTACCGTTTTTAACAGCCTTAAACCAATGTTGTCCATATGCACATATTTACTTTTACTAAGTCCTAAACACATGTATCTTGTAGACAGAGTCTGGGCAAAACTGGATACTTGTT
Source organism: Rhizomys pruinosus (assembly GCA_009823505.1). Lineage (NCBI taxonomy): Eukaryota > Metazoa > Chordata > Mammalia > Rodentia > Spalacidae > Rhizomys > Rhizomys pruinosus. The sequence goes on from VZQC01014834.1 coordinate 303,360, forward strand.
GAACTCACGTCAATTAAACATGCACCAATCAAATATACACCCGTGTCCTCTCCCACCCCTCCCACCCCTCCCGAGCACCATTTCAGTCAGCCTCTGATGCAATTTTCTGTTGTTGTTCTTTTAATATGCACCCCTCCACAAGAAATATTTATAACTGGGTTATTGGTACTAGCGTCCACATATGAGCGATACCTTTGTCGTTTGTTTTTTTCGGGACTGTGTTACTTCACTTAACATGATGTCTTCAGCTCCATCCATTTACCTGCAAAGTTCATGATGTTGTCTTTCTTTACTGCTGCATAAATTCCATTGTGTACATGTACCACATTTTCTCTATCCGCCTAGTCAGTTGAGGGGCATTTGGGTTGATTCCAGTTTTTTGCTATTGTGAACAGAGCGGCAATAAATATAGCTGTGCATGTATCATCTGCAGTAAGATGAGTCTTGTGGGTATATACCCAGGGAGTGTCTATGGACTGGGTCAAATGCAGGATCATTTTGAGTCTTCTAAGGGTTCTCCACACTGTTTTTCCATAGTGGCTGCACAAGTTTACTTATCCCACCAGCAATGGATGAGTGTTCCCCTTTCCCCACACCCCTCCAGCACTCTGCATCATTTGTTTTCTTGATCCTAGCCAGTCTTATTGGAGTAAGGTGGATCTTAAGGTGGTTTTAATTTGCATTTCCTTAATTATTAGTGATGTTGAACACTTCTTAAGGTGTTTTGTCAGCCATCTCTAATTCCTCCTCTGGAAGTTCTCTGTTCAGATCTTTGCTCCGTCTTCTGAGTGATTCATTTGTTTTCTTTCTTCTTTGTTTTTTGAGTAGCTTGTATACTCTGGAGATTAATGCTTGTCGGTTGTATCTGCTGTGAAGGTTTCCTCCCATTCTGTGGGTTTTCTCTTCACTTCCTTATTGTTTCCTTTGATGTACAGAAGCTTTTGAGTTTAATGAGGTCCCTTTGTCAATTGACAGACCTATTTCTTGTGCAGCTGCTGTCTGATTTAAGAAGTCTTTTCCTACACCTACGTCTTGTAGTCTGCTGCCAGTTTCTCTTCTATCACCTCAGAGTTTTGGATTTCACGTTGAGCGCTTTGATCCATTTGGAATTGACTTTTGTACAGGGTGAGGGTAGGGGTTTAATTTCATTCTTCTACAGGTGGTGATCCAGTTTTGCCAACCACTTGTTGAAGATGCTGGTCTTTCCTCCAATGTGTCTTCTTGGATTCCTTATCAAATATGAGTTGGGCCTGAAATTGTATGTGCTCAGGTTTGGATCTTCAGTTTTATTCCATTGGTCAACTGTTCTGTTTTTGTGCCAGTATCAAGCTGTTTTTATGACTATAGCCCTGTAGTATAGTTTGATGTCTGGTAAGTGATTCCCCCTGTATTGCTCCTTTTTGCACAGAGTTGCTTTGGTATTCGGGTCTTTTGTTTTTTTTTTGAAATGAGGTATTTTTTTTCAAACATGTGAAGAAGCTCTTGGGGATTTTGATTGGGATTGCATTAAATCTGTATACAAGTTTAGGTAGTCTTTAACTAAAATTCTGTATAAACAATTACTTTTGGGATTGGTATAACACAAATGTTCTCTATAATTTTCAGCATATAGTATCACCTGGTAGCAATCTCTTTCACCCATAGGATGATTTAACTCAAAAATGAACTTTGTTTCCCAAGTTAATCACATACAGTAACCCAAAACAGCATGGGTGAACTTGATGAAATCTGTGCCTTGATTCCACCCTATAGGTATGTATAAAAACTGCTTTTTTGAGACTCATGGGTCAAAATAAACACCTTAAATAAAAAAGGGGGATTAGATAGATATGAAAACTTTTGTCAAAAAAACCTTGCAACCCAAATCTTTAAAACTAACTATGGGAAAGGATTGTATGTTCCAACAGGCCAGAGTATCACCAAACTTAATGGCTGAGAAAGAGAAAATGCAGCTTTGCAGTGAGTAGGATGTACCGAGAATGGCCAGCAGAAGGACTGACTCCTCTGCACATTGAGGGAAGAAATGCCTCAGATTGCTGCAGACATCAGGCCCCTCTGTGGATCCTACTAGTAACAACTATTTTTAATGATTCTAACGAAGATTACCTTCTAGGTGCTGCAAAGGTTTTAATACAATAGAGACTTTCTAACTCCCCCCCCATGAAGTAAGAGTCAGGATGATGAGGTCGTTTCTCAGCTGTAGATTGGAACCAGCTGTTATAGAGGGATTTCCCTTGTAAAATCAGTAAAACTGCCTTCTTTAATGCTAAATGTAATGACATAGAAACTGGTGAAAAGGATTATTTTCTATTCAGAACCAAATATAATGCTAAAGTCTCCTTAAGCTATGCACTTAAGCAAAATATTCAATACAGGAGCTCTGACATCAACAATGGATTATTCTACCAGAGAGATGTTGGCCAGGGGATCCAAGCCCCCAACAAATGGTAAAGGCTCCTTGCCTCCAAACTGGGATACTGCAGAAGAGAGGCGATAAGGCCCTGCTGCTGAAGACCTGATATAAACATGGGAAAATGTATGGAGACCGCACTTGCAAGTGATACAGATGGTCTCTGGATGCCAGAGAGGTTACCAAAGACCACTAAACCAATAAGCAATATAGGTCTCCTTGAGTCAAAGCAAGATCCTCTCCGTCAGCACCAGCTACACCACATCTGCCTGGAAATACTGTGGCAGCAGTGGCAGCCATATGTCTGTATATCCCAAATCTAATTGGCTATTAGCTCTCCTCCTTGGAGGAATAACCCATGGCTGATGTCACAAGCTTACATCCTTAATGTAGGAGATGTATATAAACTACAACACAGAAGACCCTGCCATACTTAACAGAAGAAAATGTAAATCATGAATTAAATACATCAAACATCGTGTCTATACCAAAGAAACCTACCATAACAATTAGTAACTGTTTTTAAATACCTATATATCTAATGTGTGTGCTTCATTAGTAGGAAAAGGCTATATATATACTGTTTAAATACCTAAATATGATAATGTAATTGCATGTGCTTCATTAGTAGGATCGAAAGGTTATGCCTGGACAAGCTGGCACCAATGAAAGAAAACAGCCAGAACTGACTAGAGACCAAGACATCAGCCTCGCAGAAAAGTAGAGTGTTTTGCTTCTCATCCACCTGTGCCCCTTTTTCTAAGCCTAGGGAACAATCTGTGGAAGAGGGGGCGTGGTAGAATGTAAGGGCTTCGATTGGGGTTAATGGTGAAACTACAACAATATAGACTGGTCACTCATTTGATCAATTGATTGAACATACAAGCCTCCCCCCCTGCTGGATGGTGGGAACATGAGCTGTGTGGGTTTGGGCAACAACTGCTTGCAAATTGGTTTTACATGAAGGATGCTTGTAACTCAAATTATCACTTATGTTAAAAAAAATGAAAACAAAACAAAAAAAGCAGAGAAAGATGCAGAAAACTTACAGGCAGAATGCATTGATCTGGGATGGTGAGGGTGGGGGTGGGGGGAAGGGAAGGAGATATATGCCTCTGAACTGAATTGGAAAATGATGTATGAAATACACAAAGCATCATATAAAAAAAAAGACCAAAAAAAAAAAAGATTATGAAAAATTTTTAAAATCACAAGAGTGGAACAATCAGGAAATTTGGGGCACTATGAAAACCAAACCTCCACATCATAGCAATAGAGGAAGAAGAAACCCACAAAAACAGTATTGATCAGATCTTCAACAGAATAACAGAAGAAAATTTCCCTAAACTGAAAAGAGACAAAGCCATACAAATTCAAGAAACACATAGAACACCAAATAGACAAGATCAGAAAAGAAATTTCCCACACCATATCATAGTTAAAACACTAGAGTCCCAAAACAAAGACAAGATACTGAAAGCCACAAAGAGAAAAACAGCAAGTTACATATAAAGGAAAACCAATCAGAATTATACCTGACTTCTCAGTGCAATCTATGAAAGCCAGAAGAATGTGGACTAATGTATTCCCAGTACTAAATCACAATAGATGCCAACCCAGATTACTATACCCAGCAAAAATGTCAATTTTACTTGAAGGAGAAAAAAATTTACATGACATAAACAAGATAAAAGACCCAACAAATACTAAAGAAAACCCTGAGTAAAAGTGCATACTGGGAGGATTACATTACCGTGTTCAAGCATAGTACAAGGCTTGTCTAAAAGACCCCTGGTACTGGCAAAAAAAAAAACCAGAACCATTGACAATGGAACAAAATTAAAGATCGAAACTTGAGCTCATATAACTTCAGCCACCTCATATTTGACAAAGGGGCCAAAAAAGCTCAATGGAGGAAAGATAGTATCTTATACAAATGGTGTGGCAAAACTGGATCACCATTTGTAGAAGAACAAAATTAAACCCCTACCTCTCACCCTGTACAAAAATCAACTCCAAGTGGATCAAAGATCTCAACCTAAAACCGAAACCCTAAAGGTGATAGAAGAAAAGTTGGCACAGCCCAAGCCTACAACATAATTGTAGAGGAGACTTTCTAAAACTAACCTTTCGATCTCTTTTCCCCCTATGATCGACAAACAATACAAGCATCCAAACGCGGAGAATAAGGTCACAGAAGTGACAGAAGTGGGACCACAAAATCATAAAACTCAAAACTCTGTAACAGAAAAGAACAATCAAGGATATGAAAAGAATAAAACCAAGAAGTGGGATAAATCTTTAAACCATTGTGTTTAATGAAACAGAAACAAAAAAAAAAAAAAAAAAAAAAAAAAAAAAAAAAAAAAAAAAAAAAAAAAAAAAAAAAAAAAGACAAATGACCTACTCAAAAGATGGAGTAAAGAGCTGAACAGAGTCTTCACCAGTGAGGAATTAAAGATGGCTGAGAAACATCTTAAAAAGTGTTCATCATCATTAATAATTAAGGAAATGCAAATTAAAACCACTTTCAGATATCATCTCACTCCAGTGCGGCTAGATAAGATCAAGAAAACAAAAGACAACAGATGCTGGAGGAGTTTTGGGGAAAGGGGAACACTCATCCACTGCTGGTGGGAATGTAAACTTGTACAACTACTGTGGAAAGCAGTGTGGAGAACTCTTAAAAGACTCAGAATGAGCTGACCACCTGACCCAATCATATACCCCAAAGACTCATCCTACCACAAAGATATATGCACATCCATGTTTATTGCAGCTCTCTTCACAATAGTGAAGAGCTAGAACCAAACCATATGCCCCTCAACAGAAGAGTGGATGACAAAAATGTGGTACATCTACTCAATGGAGTACTATTCAGCAGTAAAGAAGGATGGCATTATGAACTTCGAAGGTAAATGGATGGAACTCCAAGCCATTATTCTGAGTGAGGTGACACAGTCCCAGAAAGACAAACGGAGAATGGTGTTATCCTCATTTGTGGATGATAACACCAAATCCCCCAGATGAAAGGCAAGCTGAACGACAATATGGTTATATTTTTGGTTTATCTGTAAGCAAATATGTTGTCATAATGTGAATCCCTCAGTGGGCTCTAGAATCCACCCACCAATTATTTTCAGACTCTGTAATTACTGTATATGGGTGGAGAGTATATATCCATATTTTAGAATAACATGAAATTAATGGAGGAAAATGCAAATTCCTAAGCATAGAAAAAGACTGAGAGAAAGATGCAGGACAGTTATGATAGAGTGCATGATCTGGGATGGTTTGGGGTGGGATGGGGGGAAGAGATAGGGGAATATGCATGAACAGAAATGAAAAATGATGCATGAAATACATAAAACATCAATAAAAATAAAATATAAAAAAAAGATGACATCATGAACTTTGCAGGTAAATGGATGGAACTCGAAGCCATTATGCTAAGTGAATTAACACAGTCCCAGAAAAAAAAAAAAAAGGCGAATGATCTCCCTCATTTGTGGATGCTAACATGAAATCCCCAGTTGGCAGGCAAACTGAGCAACTTTATTATTATATTTCATTGTATCTGAAAGGAACTGTGCTATTATAATGTGAATCTCTTAATGGGCTCTAGAATTGACCTACCACTTGTATTCACCCATTGTAATTACCATAAATGGGTGGAAGATATGTATTCGTATTCTAAAAATAAAGAATGTAAAGTTATACTTCTTTTTACCTGCATGCAACTTTACTGTTAAAAATCGTTAAATGTGTTTTTGGAATTAACCTATAGTTTATTTTCAAATTTTGTAATTTTGATTTATGTGTGGAGTGTATATATGCATATTTTGGAATAATATAAAATTAAAGGGAACAAAAAAGAGATAGAAAAACCTATTCAAAGAACTGACCAAAATAGTAAATTCGTGCATCATAAAGGTTATAAAAGACTGAGAAAATAATGTAAGACAGGACTTAACATGTATGACAGAATCCATGAGCTCTGGCAGGGGGCGGGGGGTGTGAGGGGTGGGCATGGATGGGTGGAATGAGTCTAAGTTTAATTAAGAAATGTTGTATGAGATGTACTCAATAAAAATTAACTTAAAAAAAGAAAAAAAAGGATATATGTCCAAAGAACCAAACCTTCAGAAAATTCTCAAAGCAATTCAGAGGACAGAGGAAAGGAGCATCTATCCCCAAGCAGCTAGAGAGAAAAAATTAATAAAAGTAGAAACCTAGACCAAGAATGCAAACAGAAAATAAGGTGAAAGGAAGAAAACACATCTCTCGATAATAACCTTAAATATTAATGATCTAAAGACATAGACTGGGAGAATGGATTAGGAAACAGAATCCATCTATACGCTGCCTACAAGAAACCCATCTCACCCTCAAGGACAAGCACTAACTTAAAGTGAAAGGATGGAAAAAGATATTCCAAGCAAATAGTACCAAAAAGCAAGCAGGAGCAGCCATTCTATTATCAGATAAAATAGATCTCAAAGTAAAATTAATCAGAAAAGACAAAGAGGGCCATCACATCCTTATAAAAAGAACAATTAATCATGAAGACTTCACAACCATAAATATATATGCACCAAACGCTGGTGCACTGAAATTTATAAACACATTCCTTTAAAACCTTAAGGCACAGATTAATCCCAGCATGCTAATAGTAGGGGACTTCAATGCCTCACTCAGCAATTTGGATAGATCAACTGGACAAAGAATAAAGAGAGACATCTGAACTGAACAATGCATTACTCCAAATGGACCTCACAGACATCTTCTGAATATTCCACCCAAACAACAGAGAATATACTTTCAACTCAGCACCCTATGGAACATTCTCCAAAATCAACCACATACTGGGAACACAGAAAAAACCTCAACAAATACAAAAGGATTCAAATAATTTCATGCATTCTGTCAGAACACAGTGCAATAGAGCTCAATATCAACACCAGGATAAGCCCTACTATCTACAAGAACAAATGGAGACTAAAGAACACACTCCTGAATAATGAATAGGTCAAGGAAGAAATAAAGAAAGAAATAAAATCATTCCTGGAACTAAACAAAAATGACAACACAATACAACAAAACTTATGGGATACTTTAGAAGCAGTCCTATTTTATAGCCCTGGCTGCCTATAGAAAGAGCAGAAACAAACGATCTAACACTGCAGCTAAAAACACTTGAGGAAAAAAACAAAATAAACAGTGGACCCTAAACACAACAGACAGGAAGAAATAAGAAAAATCAGTAGAAACAAAGAAAACAATACAAAGAATCAATGAATCCAAAAGTTGGTTCTTTGAAAGGATAAAAAAGATAGACCTCTAGCCCAGTTAACCAAAAGAAAAATCAATAGAATTTGTGAGGGAAAAGGAAAATCACAACAGACAACAAAAAGATAAAGACAATCATATGGGAATACTTCAAAAACCTATACTCTACTAAATTTGAAAACCTAAGTGAAATGGATGAATGTCTGAAATCCTGGAATTCACCAAAGCTTAACCAAGAAGAGATTGACAGCTTAAACAGACCCATAATATTTGAGGAAATTAAAAATGTAAAAACAACAACAAAAAAAATCTCTGAACCAAAAAAGCCCTGGCCCAGATGGTTTCATGGCAGAATTCTATAAAACATTTAAACAGGACTTACAGTCATTACTACTCAAACTGTTCAGAAAGATACAGAGGGAAATCTCCCAAATTCCTTCTATGAAGCCAGCACTACCTGAACACCCAAACAAGGCAAAGATACAACCAAAAAAGAAAGCTATAGGCCCATCTCATTAATGAACATAGGCACAAAATTCTCAACAAAATACTTGCAAACAGTATACAGACCCAAATTAAAAAAAAAAATCATCTATAAGAAAACAAAAGTCCTGCTCAATAGATGGAGCAAAGAGCTGAACAGAGACTTGACAAGTGAGGAATTAGAGATGGCTGAGAAACATCTTAAGAAGTGTCCAACATCATCCGGGCGTGGTGGCGCACGCCTTTAATCCTAGCACTTGGGAGGCAGAGGCAGGCGGATCTTTGTGAGTTCAAGGCCAGCCTGGTCTACAGAGTGAGTTCCAGGACAGCTGGGACTACAGGGAGACCCTGTCTTNGGCGGCTGAGACCCGTCTGTTAACTCCAATTCCAGGAGAACTCCAGTTCCAGGGGAATCCGAGACCCTCTTCTGACCTCCACAGCATTGCACGACAGGGGCGCACAAACTTACATGCAGACAGTACTTTCATACACATACAAAAATAAATAAAATTAAAAAAAATACTACCATGACCAATGAAACTTATAAAAGGAAGAGGAAAAAAAAAAACTGAGAGAAAGATGCAGGACAGTTATGGCAAAATGCATGATCTGGGATGGGGTGGGGGTGGGGGGAGGAGGGAAAGGGAAATAAGCCTGAACTGAATTGGAAAAAAATGTATGAAATGCACAAAGCATCAATAAAAACTAATTTAAAAAAAAAAAAGAAGTATTCCCCTTAAAGGTAGGAACATGGCAAGGCTGCCACCTATCACCACTCTTCTTTAATATAGTGTTTGAAACACTTGCTAAGGCAATAAGGCAAGAAAGAGAAATTAAATAAGTACTAATTGGAAAAGAGGAAGTCAAGCTATCCCTTTTTACAGATGATATGATAGTTTACCTAAAGGATGCAAAAAGCTCTACCAGAAAACTCCTAGAAATGATAAAGACTTTCAGTAAAGTGGCAGGATACAAAAGTAACCTAGAAAATAAGTAGCATTTCTTTACATTAACAATAAACAAAAGAAGAAGGAATATAAGGAGACCGTCCCACTCACAATAGCCTCAAAAACAATAAAATACCTAGGAACAAACCTAACCAAAGACACCAAAGATCTGTACAACAAAAATTTTAAATCCCTGAAGAAGGAGATTGAAGAAGACATCAGAAGATGGAAAGACCTCTCATGCTCATGGATTAGAAAAATTAATATTGTAAAATTGTCCATTCTACCCAAATTAATATACAGATTCAATGCAATCTCAATTAAAATCCCCAAGAGTTTCTTCACAGACTTGGAAAAAATATCCGTAAATTCATATGGAAAAACAAAAGACTCCGAATAGCCAAAGCAATCCTGAGCAAAAAGAACAATACAAAGGGATCACTATACCAGACCTCAAACTATATTACAGGGCTATATTCATAAAAACAGCCTGCTACTGGCACAAAAACAGACCTGTAGACCAATGGAATAAATTTGAAGATACAAACTTGTGCTCATACAGTTTCAGACACCTCAGACAAGGGGGCCAAGGAGACACAATGGAGGAAAGGCAGCATCTTCAGCAAATGCTGCTGGAAAAACTGGATCCTGACTTGTAGAAGAGTAAAATTAAATCCTTACCTCTCACCCTGTACAAAAGAAAATCAACTCCGAATCAATCAAAGACCTCAGTGTGAAACCCAAAACTCTGAAGGCATTAGACAAAAACGTTGGCAGCATCTTACAAGACATAGGCCTAGGAAAAGACTTTCTAAATCAGACAGCAGCTGCACAGGAAATAAGGTCCACAATTGACAAGTGGGACCTAATTAAACTCAAAAGCTTCTGTACAGCAAAAGAAACAATCAGTGAAGAAAAAATCCACAGAGTGGGAGGAAACCTTCACCGTTGATACCTCTGAGGGAACATCACCTTCCAGAATATATAAGCTACTCAAAAAACAAAGAAAAAAAATGACCCACTCCAGAGATGGAGGAAAGAGCTGAACAGAGACTATACAGGTGAGGAAGTAAAACTGGCCAAGAAATATCTTTAAAAGTGTTCAACATAGTTAATAGTTAAGGAAATGCAAATTAAAACCACTAAGATATCATGTCACTCCAATAAGACTGGCTCAGATCAAGAAAACAAATGATATCAAATGCTGGAAAAGTTGTGGAGAAAGGGGAACACTTATCCACTGCCGGTGGGGATGTAAACTGGTACAACCACTATGGAAAGTAGTGTGGAGAAGCCTTAAAGTACTCAAAATGAGCCTACAACCTGACCCACTCCTGGGTATATACCCACAAGACTCATCCTACAGCAGAGATGCATGCACAGCCATGTTTATTGCAGCTCTCTTCACAATAGTAAAGAATTGGAACCAACCCAGGTGTCCCTCATCCAATGAGTAGAGAAAATGTGGGACATATATACAATGGAGTTCTATGTACCAGTAAAGAAAGATGACATCATGAACTCTGCAGGTAAATGGATGGAAATAGAAGATATTATGGTAAGTGAGTTAACACAGTCCCAGAAAAACAAACAATGAATGATATCCATCATTTGGGGATGCTACCATCAAGTAAGTCAAACTGAGTAACAGTAATGTCATATTTTTCTTTATCTAAAAGCAACTGTGCTCTTAGAATATGAATCCCTTAACAGGTTCTAGAATTAACCTACTACTTATTTCCAGACTTTAATTTTGGTACAAGGGTGGAGGGTATGTTTACATATTTTAGAGCAATATAAAATTAAAAGGGAAAAATGTGAATACCAAAATATGATTTGGAAATAACATACAGTTTATTTTCAGATGACATGATTTTAGTACATGTGTGACATATATAAATGCATATGTTGAAACATTTCAGATTGGAGGGAACAACAACAACAAAAGAACTGGGACAGGGAACTGACTGAAGTGGTAGAGTTCCTCCCCTCAAAAAATAATCTTCCGCTTTGAAAAACTTTGAAAAGACTCAGAAGGGAAAACAGGACATGTATGGCAGACTGCGTGAACTTGGGAGGGGAGGGGGCATGGAGGGATGAGTATGGATTGAACTGAGAAGGGATGTATGAAATGCACAAAACTTCAATAAAAGATACAAAAAGAATGTCTTTACCAAATATTTGAAGACTTAGGAATTAATAACAAAAAATGTTTCTCGTTAAGACATTGAAATATTCAATTTGAGATGTGTGTATGTGTGTTTGCAGAAAAATTCTTCAAAAGCCTCCCTCCTTGCAAGGAATATCCAGAGGCAGAAAGATTTTCCTACTGCATGTAAATATTCTAAAGGTTCTCTTTTATGGGCCTAACTCTCTAATAAACTCCTCTGCACTGGTCTTTTATCAAACTTCTTTCTACTGGAGTGAGTTGAACAACTGTTCATTAAATCTATATTATATGTTTGGAATGTAGCTCAAAAATATTAATGAGGTCACTGTGATTCATAACAGACTTGAAAAGATGTTCTTTCCAATAGGTGTCAGCACGTTGGCCCAGCAGGAGAAGGGGCTTGCCCCCAAGCCCAGTGTCTTGAGTTCAGTCCCAGGAAACCACATCATTGAAGAGAAAACAAAATGTCTGCAGTAATTCTTTGACCTTCACACATGTGCAGTGGCATGTGTACGTGCCCTCCTCTTCCCACATAAATAAACACAAAAGGCATTCTCCCTAGTAATAATAAGTGAACCAATGTATCTTTCCCTAGGTGGTCTCTACATTTACAAATATTCTATACCATGATAAGCAACACAACTTACCAAGAATTTATCAAAAATCTAAACTCTATCCTTCAATCTACTCATATACACCAGGAGCTGAAGAGATGGCTCAGAGGGTAAGAGCAATGGCTGCTATTTCAGAGGACCCAGGTTTGATTCCTAGCACCCACATAACAGCTAACAACTATCTGTAACTCCAGTGCCACGGGGTCTGGCACCCTCTTCTAACCTCCATGGCTTAGGTGTATTTACATATATGCAGGCAAAATGTTCATATATATAAAAGGAAAACAAATAGACTTAAAAATGAAAGAAAGAAAGAAAGAAAGAAAGAAAGAAAGAAAGAAAGAAAGAAAGAAAGGAAGGAAGGAAGGAAGGAAGGAAGGAAGGAAGGAAGAAAAGAAAGAAAGAAAGAAAGAAAGAAAGAAAGAAAGAAAGAAAGAAAGAAAGAAAGGAAGGAAGGAAGGAAGGAAGGAAGGAAGGAAGGAAGAAAAGAAAGAAAGAAAGAAAGAAAGAAAGAAAGAAAGAAAGAAAGAAAGAAAGAAATAAAGAAAGAAAGAAAGAAAGAAAGAAAGAAAGAAAGAAAGAAAGAAAGAAAGAAAGAAAGAGGTTTCATAGCAGAGGAGGCCTGGAGAGAAAATGGTAGGGGACCCGGGGCTGTCCACCTAGGCCTTCTGACAACAATCTCCTGTTTGTGTTTTCAAAATGGATCTTCCATCATCTATTCCCCCAGTTTTAAATAAATATGTTTCCCACAGAAGTAGAAATGCCTTTGAAGGAAGGCAGTGTGTCTAAAAGGCCTTGAAAATCCAATACTTTAGAAGAAAAATTGGAATGATAATGTATATTGAGATAGGTTATCATTTTGAAGTGAAAATTTAATTTGTCTCTGATATTGCTCCGCTTCTGCACACAAAAGATTTCAAGGGACAAGTTTATTATTTGTTAAATAATGGGGCAGCTGATGTGTTAAATTCTTTGCATGAATCCTTGCTGAGTTGTTATGTAGTTGTTTAAGGGAATTTTAATCATATTGAGAATCTTGGTTGGAGTTTATGAATAAAGTGGGAACACATAATTGTATTTTCTTTGAAACAGGGAGGATATAGATTCTTGCTATCCCCAAATTCATTATTCGGCATACTTTCATGTAAGTATAAGCCCAGCTAATGGAGATGTATAGATTCCAGGTAGAACTGTAGTCAACAGACCTCAGAGCTTTGTAAACCTTAGACTGTCTCTTGACTCAGATTCATCTTGCAGCAAAGGAATTTTCCTCACTGCCTGCTTGAGACCGTCTCACTTTGTTCTGGTTTCTCTGAATCTGGGTCAAATGCTTTACATTTGCACATCAAAGCTATATTCTATTCCTGGAGCTATACTGCCCTCTCTTAAATATTTTTCAAGTCTGGGAACATCTTACCCAGCCAAATATTCTAGCATAGTTTATTTTACATTTACCAGGTAAATCATGATTTTAAAATATTTAATACTCAGTGATTTTAAGGCTTCATAGAAATATATTATTTTCAATGCATTTGATATTTCAAAGTCAAATGACTTGCACTATAATACTATAGTGAATGCACATAGTTTTTAAAATTGTTTCATATTTATAAACCCACAAGCAGCCTAGCTGGTACACTACATGAACTTCTACTTTACTAAGGTGACTTGATTAGGTGATTATCCTGTGGTCATACAACAGTCAAATCTGTGTAGCATACAAAATACAGAATTATTCTTACTCCTGGACTAAAAATCTTTTCATTAATCCACCCTGTATTTACTGATGGAGTTTTCAACCAGAACTTGTCAGTTTAAAGAATTTGATAGAAAGACAAGCTAGACCCCCAAAAGAAGCAGGGTTTTATCTCCAGCAGGCAGAGCAAAATCATCTGCCAGGCCAACAACTCCTTTCTAGAACTAGAACTTTGTATAAGTAGGGATTTTTCATTCTCTCGGCTTTTTTAGTAGAAAATAGAAATAAAATTATAAGACATAATCCAGAAAGACAGTCAATGGCCCATTGGCCTTCCTTTAATTCCTAAATGTGGATGGTCTCTCTGTGGCTACAAACTGCATTTGATCTAAACCATCTTAGAAGGGAACTATTCAGGAGTAAAATTCTGTGTTTATCCTTATTATGTACAGACTTTATTTCTTGCCATCACACCCTAAACAGCTTGGAAGAAGTCTTTGCACAGTATGCACATTGTAGTAAATAGAATTAATCCACAGGTAATTCAAGAAAGAAAGTATACAGGCAGGCGTAGTAGGTTACATGTGAACACATCATTGTCCTGGTTAGCTTTGTCAACCTCAGACTGCCTAGAGTCATCTGAAAGGAGCTTCAGTTGAACCTAGTCAGGATGACCTGTAGGCATGGCTCCAGGAAATGTCTTCATTATTAATTGATGCAGAAAGGCCGCCCTCTGTGGGCTGCAGCCTCCCCAAGCAGGTGTTTCTCAACTATGTTGGAAAGCTAGCTAAGGGGGCTGGAGAGATAGCATAGCGGTTAAGAGCGCCGACTGTTCTTGCAGAGGACCCAGGTTCAATCCCCAGCACCCACATGGTGGCTGAAAACCGTCTGTAACTCCAATTCCAGGAGAACTCCAGTTCCAGAGGAATCCGACACCGTCTTCTGACCTCCGCGGCATTGCATGACACGGGTGCACAAACCTACATGCAGACAGTACATAGAAATAAATAAATGCATAGAAAATAAATAAATAAAATTAAGAAAAGAGAAAGCTAGTTAAGCATGGGCCTGCAAGGGAGCTATCAAGCAGTGCCTCTCAATGGTTTCTGCTTTAAATCTATGCTGCAGTTCACGCTTAGCTTTCCTTCAATGACGGACTATAATAGAAAATAAACCTTCTCTTCCCCTCAACTACTGTTGATCAGAGGGTTTTATCATAACAGAGAGAAAACTGTCATTGAGTGTCTGCTGATCTGGGTGCCCACCAAAGTTCTGGAACAATCCCACAAAGACATCAAGGGAGTTCTGAATGAGCTCTGAATATTTTCTCTACCAATGATCCCATATTAAGACATATTTTGAAAGATTATGAAGGTAGCAAGTTATTATTTACACCTTGAAAGCAACATACATATGATGGACAAATAAAACTTAAAGTCTCATTCCTTACCTTCAACAGCAACTGTATCGACTGGCTGTTTACAAACACAGCAGAGGGCTTACCAGTAGAGCAGTATCATTACTGTTAGAAATATGTTTACACTTTCTCACTTCATGTTTCTTCCAATTATTTCCCCCCTGCTATTCTGAGTTAAGACATTTCTAATATTCCAATTTATTTTTTAACACCTGTGTCACAGGATTGAATAAAGAAATACCAGGAACTTGAGAGTATAAAATATTAAACCTTAAATATACTGGTAGAAATCATGACATAAAAATGAGTAAGAAGTCATGGATATTCCAACAAAGAATCAGAGTAGAAAATGGAGAGCTGTAGGAGGAGGACAGGAGGAGGCAGAGGGGATTTGGGGATTACCTAAATACACTTTTCACCACATAGCACTATAAAATTTGTGATGCCAAAACTCTAAGTGCCCTGGTCTGGGGTGGCCAATGACTTGGCTGAGGTAGTGTTCAGTATTCTAATACAAATGGAGTTCCACATTGGTACACAAAGCTGACCAAGCCTGAATGGCAATGATAGACCCTCTAGTGAGGGTGGTGGAAATGGACAGACCACAATTCTCAGAAGCCTGGTCCAGAAAGTGTAGCAGTGGACATAATTTGAACACAGTAAAGAAACAGGTTGGTCCTTCTTCAAGTATTCTACTCAGCTTATATTACTTAGCAGCTTCCCATCAATTTTGTATCCCCTCTACATTGTGTTAAGACTATTTCTACACATCAGCAGCATCAAAGCAGAGAAAGAAAGCAAACCCTCACTATGCCCTGGCCACGTTCTCTCACTTCTGACTGACAGCTACATTTCTTGATTATTAGGACCTTTCAAAGTGCTCTGCTAGCAGTGCAAACTCCCTCCCTTCACATCCTGAGGATACTGGAGTCTGCAGAGTACCAGAGTTCTCATGGGTTGCTATTCTTGGGTCATGTAAGCAAGTAAAAACCAATATGAATTTGTATGAAGCAATATATATATATATATATATATATATATATATATGTATATATATATGTGTGTGTGTGTATTTGCAATTAATTTTTTTTTCAAATAAAGGTATGAAGAATTGTCTTCCTAAAAGACATATCTGTACATATAGATACCTCTTTCTCTAACTGGGAAAATGGAGGAAAAGGATGGGTGGTCAATTATGGAAGAATATTCAACTCAAATATAAAAGACAGAGAAGAGGCTCAGCAAAAGACAGTTTACCTTCTCACAAGACTTGAGAATAAATTTAACTCATTTCCCACAAAACTAAATTTTTACCCAAGCAATAAAAGTTTGCTTTCACATTCTGACGGATGTGGGGAAATATACAGCAACAGCCATGAAAATAGAAATGGAAGGTAAGGACAACCACAAGGCATCATGGAAGCTCTGTAGAAATCTAAAGGGGGCATTTAAAACCTTGTAAATACTGCTGGGTGTGCTGGCATACACCCTTAATCCCACCACTCAGGAGGCAGAGGGAGATGGATCTCTGTAAATTCAAGGCCAGCCTGATCTACATAGTGAGTTCCAGGCCAGCTGTAGCTACAGGGAAGCAAAGGCAAATGGATTTCATCACAATTGAGGCCAGACTGGTCTATGTAGCAAGTTCTGGGCCACACTGAGCTATAGAGAGACCCTTTTCAACTGCTAGCCCCAACCCCAAAATAAGTCCATGTATCACTCTCTAAATTAATAGGTGTTCTTAAGGTAAGATTAATGAATACTATTACAATTCACCTCAGGGATGGTGAGATGGGTCACCTGTTAAAAGCACATACTGTTCTTCCAAAGGACCTAGTTTCAGTCCACAACACCCACATGGCACCTTACAACCCTCTGTAAATCCAGTTGTAGGGGATTCAACACCATCGTCTGGCCTCTGAAGGTACATACAATTCGTGCACATGGTAAACTTACATACATGTAGGCAAAGCATTCATACACAAAAAATAAATATAAATAAAATATTCTTTTAAAAATCTTACAAATCCTACAATTGAAATAATAACCTATGTCTCAAGAAATAAATGAACTAGATTTGCATCAGCTATTTTAAAAATAGTTGTGGGGCTGGAGAGATGGCTCAGCGGTTAAGAGCACCGACTGCTCTTGCAAAGGACCTGGGTTCAATCCCCAGCACCCACATGGAGGCTAAGAACCACCTGTAACTCCAATTCCAGGAGAACTCCAGTTCCAGGGGAATCCGAGACACTCTTCTGACCTCCGTCCATGGCTTTGCACGACACGGGTGCACAGACCTACATGCAGACAGTACATTCATACGCATACAAAAATAAATAAATAAATAAATAAATAAATAAATAAATAAGAAAAATTTTAAAAATTAAATAAAAATAAAAATAGTTGTTATGGGGCTGGAGAGATGGCTCAGCGGTTAAGAGCACTGACTGCTCTTGCAGAGGACCTGGGTTCGATTCCCAGCACCCACATGGTGGCTAAGAACCGTCTTTAACTCCGGTTCCAGAGAAATCTGATACCCTCTTCTGACCTCCTCAGCATTGCACGACATGGGCGCACCAACCTACATGCAGACAGTACATTCATACACATAAGAAATGATAAATTAAAAATAATTAAAAATAATTGTTGCAAGCACAAATAGTGGTGGCTAGATGACTCAGCAGGTATACCTCTTGCTTGCACAAGTTTGGTGACCTAAATTCATTGCGCAATGTAGATAAGGGTGGAAAGAAATCATCTCCATAAAGTCACCCTCTTATTTCCACACACAATTGTGCCAAACCCACAGATGCACAAACATCATACAGGAATAAAAAATAAAATTGAAAACCTCAGCTTGTTTAAAACAAATATTAATATACTCACAAAAACCAAACCACAGTAAGTCAGGATTAAAGAACCAATAGAGGTCTGGAGAGATAGCCTAGCGGTTAAGAGCACCGACGCTCTTGCAGAGGACCCGGGTTCGATCCCCAGCACCCACATGGCGGCTGAGAACCGTCTGTAACTCCAATTCCAGGAGAACTCCAGTTCCAGGGGAATCCGAGACCCTCTTCTGACCTCCGCGGCATTGCACGACACGGGTGCACAGACCTGCATGCAGACAATACATTCATACACATACAAAAATAAATAAATAAATAAATAATAAAAAAAAGAACCAATAGAATGATTTCTAGATCGCAAATGCAGGATCTGACCTTAGTATTAATGGTCAAGAGGTAAATTAGTATGACTTGAAGCTGAACTCCTTCCATTCACATGTCTACAACTCTACCACGAGTGAAACACTGCCATCAGGAAGAGCCAACTCCACCATCTTGTCCAGGTTTAAAACCCAAATATGGGCTGGTTAGATGGCTCAGTGGGCAAAACCTCTTGCTTATGCAAACTTGATAAACTAAGTTCCACTTAGTTACTGGGGAAAGGATGCGTGGTATTAACAATATGAAGAGTTCCCTCCCACACAGCACAGGTGTGCCAGGCCAAGCACGTTCCAAAAGAAGACCACCAACAAGTTCTCTAGCAAAGTACAAGGTCGACTATCCAATCTGACACCAGGAAACACAGGTGGATGATATTTCTTTTATAAATTACTATATTCATTTATGTTAGAATAAATATTCACGAGGCTAAAACAAAAACGAAATTGCTAATCAGATGATATTCAATAAAATTAAAGCCCATTCTTGAAATCATTATTTTCAACACCACTTAAAATGTTCCCTATTGTATCTTTGATTTATGCATAGTAACCAAAATTACTATCCACAGGGAGAATAGAAATTATAAAAAAAAATCTCCGTCCTTATAGTTTAGGTTAGAAGAATTCGTGGAGAAGACAGTCCTCTTCATATTACATGACATACAGCAGGAAATTCTTGTATGTTTTCTTTTCAAATCCTATTGTCTGTCATAAAAGGATTCATGTACAAGACAGTCCCCTTCATACTACATGATACACAGCAGGAAATTCTTGTATGTTTTTATTCTAATCCCATTGTCCTGCATAACTCCTGCATAATGTTTTAGATACTAAATCACACCACTTATTATAGGTTTACATTACTTATTGTAAAGACAACATAAGAAATGTCCATGTTCTCACACCATTACACAAATGCACATGTAGAAATGCACATACACACACACACTATTTCTGAACCAACAAACTGTGAGAAATGGCAATGGAAATAACATTATAATCATTACAAGCATTAAACACCTGCTGATGTCAGATCCCACACCAATTTAAATTCTGCTCTTCACAACAATTTCTTATTATTGCACCCAGTTTTTGTAAAGGAGTGGGAAAATTTTAGGGTAGTTGATTTGCTCGGCACCATGAAGCTAGAATGGTAGAGGCAGAGGAGCTTGGGGGCCCAGGTATATAATACAGTTTTCACTGTATTATTTAACAGAAAACTAGATCAAAACTCCCTCCAGGAAACCATTGTCTTCAGTGATATGACCACTTGTGAGTTACTCTTGCTCCAGTATAAATCAGAGCTATAGTCATAAAAACAGCTTGGTACTGGCACAAAAACAGACCAGTTGACCAATGGAATAAAATTGAAGATCCAAACCTGAGCACATACAATTTCAGCAACCTCATATTTGACAAGGGGGCCAAGAAGACAATGGAGAAAAGACAGCATCTTCAGCAAGTGGTGTTGGCAAAACTGGATCATCACCTGTAGAAGAATGAAATTAAACCTCTATCTCTTACCCTGTACAAAAGTCAATACCAGATGGATCAGAGACCTCAACGTGAAACCCAAAACTCTGGAGGTGATAGAAGAGAAAGTTGGCAGCAGACTGCAAGACATAGGCATAGGAAAAGACTTCCTAAATCAGACAGCAGCTGCACAAGAAATAAGATCGACAATTGACAAATGGGACCTCATTAAACTCAAAAGTTTCTGTACATCAAAAGAAACAATAAAGGAAGTTAAGAGAAAACCCACAGAGTGGGAGGAAACCTTCACTGCAGATACATCTGGCAAAGCATTAATTTCCAGAGTATACAAGCTACTCAAAAAACAAAGAAGAAAGAAAACAAATGAATCCTCAAAAGATGGAGCAAAGAACTTAATAGAGACTTCACAGAGGAGGAATTAGAGATGGCTGAGAAACATCTAAAAAACTGTTCAACGTCACTAATCATTAGGGAAATGCAAATTAAGGCCACTCTAAGATATCATCTCACTCCTATAAGACTGGCCAGAATCAAGAAAACAAATGATATCAAGTGCTGGAGAGGTTGTGGGGAAAGGGGAACAGTCGTCCATTGCTGGTGGGAATGTAAACTTGTGCAGTCACTATGGAAAGCAGTGTGGAGAACCCTTAGAAGACTCAAAATGAGCTTGCCATTTGACCCAGTCATACCGCTCCTGGGTATATACCCACAAGAATCATCTTACTGCAGAAATACATGCACAGCCATATTTATTGCAGTTCTGGTCACAATAGCAAAAAGCTGGAACCAACCCAAATGCCCCTCAACTGACAAGTGGATAGAGAAAACAGTATTTGGCCTGTGTTTCTACCCTGCTCACCCAAACACAACTCAAACTTAAAGAATAATTGAAAGTGGTTATGGATACCTAAATAAGTCCTCAAAGGTTCTGAAAATCTCATGAGAGACTTCTTGAAATAAAAGTTCAGCCTTAAAAATTACTCCAATGATAAGAAATCAAGGAAACATGAAATTGTAATCTTGGCATTTAAATTAATGAAGAAATTACCTAATATAAGCAACAGCAAGGACCTCATGCCCTATCATCAGATCCCCAGTGACTGCAAATATTGGAACTGTTATATATAGATCATAAATTTCCCATGTGTTCTACTTTGCTTCCAATGGCTGTGACAAAACATTCTAACAAAAACAAACTTGGGGAAGAAAAAGTGTATTTGGCTTGTATCTCCCACGTCATAGTTAATCACTTAGGGAGCCCAAGGTAGGAACTCAGGACAGGAGCTTGTAGCCAACTGAGAAGACTGGCAGGGAGAAAAAGGGGAGACCAACCAAACTAAGCAGAGATACTGGAATAAAGAACTATAGATTTTAAAGGGACTAATTTAACAGAATACTAGGACCAGTTGAGAACAAAGTTGGAAAGTCTAGTACTGAATATTAAAAACAGAGGAAATAGGAGAGGGATAGATATAGTGATAAAAAGGAGCTATTGTAGGAAAGGTTATTAAAGTCAATATTAAGATTAAACAGAAAAGTAGGTGGAGACCTTCTTGGTCAGAATGGGTTCATCAGGATAAAGATGGGGAAGAAAAAGATAATGAGGATTTATGTGATCAAAATACATTATATACATATATTAAATTGTTTAGAAGTAAATAAAAACTAAAACAAGAAAGACACCAATATTCAGAGTCAGAAAGTTACAAAACTTATACCTAGACAAGTCCTACTAAAGCTATAAGTCATAAAAGAATACAGTTTTTAAAGGCAGTTAGAGTTAAAAACCATTATCTATCATAAACAATAATTAACTATTGCTTTCTCTATAACAAACATGTAGGTCAGAGGCCAGAACAATGACGTCAAAATGCTAAAAGAATATAATTATCAACCGACAATTCTATAGTCATAAAAGCATCTTTGAAAAATGAGGCCCGAATAAAAACCACTTCCATTTGAACAGATAAACAGGAAAATAAATCAGAGCTAACTTCAACTAGACTGTCAAAAAGAGCTTTTATTTTTTTAATTAATTTTTATTGATGTTTTGTGCATTTCATACATTTTTTCCAATTCAGTTCAGGCTTATTTCCCTTTCCCTCCCCCCCCACCCCATCCCAGATCATGCATTCCGCCATAACTGTCCTGCATCTTTCTCTCAGTTTTTTTTTTTCATTTTTAGCTATAAGTGATAATCCATGAGTACAAGCATCCTTCATNAATTTGCAGGTAAATGGATGGAGCTGGAAGACATTATGTTAAGTGAAGTAACACAGTCCCAGAAAAACAAACGACAAATGGTGTCCCTCATATGTGGATGCTAGTACCAACAACCCAGATATAAATATTTCTCATGGAGAGGGAGGCATAGTAAAAGAACAGAAAGACTGCATCAGAAAATGGACTGAAATGGTGAATTGGAAAGGGGGGATGGGTGGGAGAGGGACACGGGTGTATATTCGATTAAGGCATATTTAATTGACGTGAGCTCAGCAAGTACCCAGTTTCGCCTAGACACTGTCTACAGGACACATGGTGTTTTAGGACTTAGTAAAAGTAAAAGTAAACATGTGTATATTAAACACATACAAAAAGAGCTTTTAAATGACACATTTGCAAAACCCGTAAGAGAAGATCAAAGCTGTAAGATTTTTGTTCCCTGCTCCACGTCACATCCAACACTGCTCATGTCACACTGCTCAGGAGTTAAATATGCTGGCTTGTACTCCTCAGACCTCAGGCTCCTCATTCTTGCATTTTTCTCTCTTCCAAAGATTTTGCTCTGCATTCATCCTTAGCCTTTCATTTCTATTATCTCTGGAGTTTTTTGCCTATCCTGTGTCATTCCATTCCATCCTCTTAGCTTGAAATACCTCTACTCTGTGACTACCAACTCCTGAATCTCTCTTAAGAGCACAATGCCAGGGACTGGAGAGATGGCTTAGCGGTTAAGAGTACTGACTGCTCTTGCAGAGGTCCCAGGTTTGATCCCCAGCACCCACATGGCAGCTGAGAACTGTCTTTAACTCCAGTTCCAGGGGAATCCAACGCCCTCTTCCGACCTCCGCAGCATTCTACGACACGGATGCACAAACCGACATGCAGACAGTACAGTCATACAAATAAAAAATAAATAAAATTTAAAAATAAAAAGAGTACAATGCCAACACATTCTTAAATACTCTACTCTTTCAAACTTTCTGCTATCCTACTCCGCTCCCGGTGTCTTCATGCCTATCGTCCCCAACTGAGATTATCTGATATGCTAGTCTAAATATTATCTTGCTGGTGCATGCCATTTACCTAACCATTTCTCATACCATTAAGGCATGTCCTGTTGAGCAAATTTCTCCATACATGCTTTGGCCACAGCCACACTAGTAGTATAATGAGATAAAACAAAGAAACAAATAAAACCCTAAAACCCACTACATTTTGTTTGCAATTGTGTCCACTTAAATCCAGTGGTCCTTGGTATTACTTCACGATTCTTTTTCCCCTTCACCAGCCCGCTTTCTAAAATGGTAATTTTACAATGTTTTCTTTCTCCTGAATGACCTTTGTTTTTATTCCCAGAGAAATAAAGGAGTAAATTAACGTGACTCCTAAAAACCCACCTCCTATGTCCCCTTAGCCTGAGCTATGAATACAGGCCTGCTTCCACATCAATCCTTTCAAAGAACCATGGTGGCTTTATAAAGCCCCTTCTGGTTTTAGCATTATTATTTCCCACAATCTCTTTATGAATATGTGATCTGCTTCCTCAATTAAAAATTACAAATTTATCCCATTTTATTTCTTCTCCCTGTCCTAATCCACAACCCATTACTTTATTTACCTCTTTAGGAAAAAACTAAAAACTCAAAATAATCATATATGACCATTTCTGCCTATGAATTTTCTCCCCTTTTCCCTTTGGCTTTACTCCAGAGTTTGTGTGTCAACACATCACTACACTGAAAGAGCTGTCACGTTCGCCAAAGACTGCTCTAGTTTAGACTCTGTGGTCTCAATGATCAATCAATCTCTAGTTCTCACTGTATTTGACCAGCTTACAGTGACTGAGACTGCACTCCATTCCTTCTGTCTGGAAATACTTTTCTTGACACCAAACTTTCCTGATATTTTCCTGGTCCTTTTCCTTCCTTTATGCATATTCCTACCCTCTGAGCTGTTGAATCATAGAGGAATCTATGTCTAGGGTTTAGATACCTGAAATCCTCACTCACATGATACCAGGTTGGAAGGATCAATGTTTGTACCTACTCCCTATTTACCTGACTCTGGACCCTTTGGTTTTCTTATCATTTCTACACAAATGTCAAAAGTCCTACCAAATCAACTACATCAATCGTTCAATCATTCCATAAATAATTAAACAACATGGCCCACATGCCATTTGATGTCTCACTAGGGTCTTGCTCATGTTAATAGAAACTCAATCCTTCTAATCAGCCCTTGAGGCTGCAGACCCACATTGTATCACCACTGTGTCTGCCGAACCCCGTCACGGCATCTGCTAATTTCAGCAACACAACCTTCCAGTTTTGTCCAGGAACTGACACTTCTTA
The DNA here is from genome assembly GCA_009823505.1 of Rhizomys pruinosus. Lineage (NCBI taxonomy): Eukaryota > Metazoa > Chordata > Mammalia > Rodentia > Spalacidae > Rhizomys > Rhizomys pruinosus. The sequence goes on from VZQC01014834.1 coordinate 327,680, forward strand.
GTCCCTCAGGTCTAAGCTACCATGGTTTCTGACTGCAATTATTGAATAAAGCCTTTTCTTGGTCTCCCTGCTCTATTTCCTCAGTCTATTTTCAGTGCAACACCTAGCATGATCCTTTTAGAACATAAATCAAACCTTCACTACTCTTCTATAATTCTGCTAATGACTTCCTCTTTCCTTGACAGTGGAAGCCAAATTCTTTATAATACCCATGAGACTCCTGAAAGAACAAACCCCTGATCCATCACATTCTATATACCATCACCTCTCTTGCTAACCTTGCAACTCCCGTGAGCACCAGGATATTACAGAGATGACCGTATCCAGTGTGTGCTTTGCATGCTGGCCTTTTGTAGGCTCCCCCTAATGCCCCATGAAATCCTTTTAGGCAGCTATTCATATTCCTCTTTTCTCTGAGCCTGGGCAGATTATCCATTTAAAGACACTAGCTCTGAATTTCTTAGCTTTGTATATTTACATAATATACATCTCCTTGTGAAAAAAAAAACATTTATTTTTCTTAGCATTTTCTATTTAGGATTGCTTTCTTCCAACGGAGGTGGAATCTCTAAATGAACCATTTGAGTTGGTTTTTCTTAGTTAACTATCCACTACAAAAGAGTTATGTTCCCTTCAAAATCTAGGGTACTAATATGAAAGGGGTTATTTTTGCCAGAATATGCTCAGCAATGGTACATGGGTGACAGTAATTATCTTATTTAAAAAGAGGTGATTTCTTCATTAGCCTCTCTCTGCTTCAGTTCCTGTGGGAGTTGCAGATCAAAAAGAACCCAAGGGGTTCCCTCAACCTGAATCACTGAAACATGGCGGTGGACTAATCCTCCTCAGCCATCCATTATCCTAAACAACTCTCACCCTCCTGCCAATAAGAAACACTTGACTTGAATTTCATATGAATAAAATTGTTATTTTATTATGTGAGGCATTAAGATTTCAGATTAACTATTATAGCCACAAGCATTACTCTAAGTAGTAGGCTATTCCCTGTGACTCCTAATTCATCAAACACTGAAATGTTCAAGAAATATTTATTGAATAGATGAGTGGATTGAATGGGCATATGGGAGCAAAGGAATATTAAATATATGAATGACCTAAAGATGGCAAATTAATTAGACTTCACCGTTGGTAAAGAATACTGTTAAGAGTACCCACTTCATGTTTTCTTATGTATTTGCTTTATGTCCTATGATGAAGCATGATTTCTTTTAGCAAATATGGAGGGAAGACGTTTCTTATATTCGTTTTAAATTTCCCTTACACAGTCGTCTGCTGCTCACAATTGTTTACAGCTGAACCCCTCTGGACAACGGTGTCCCATCCTATTTATATATTTTTTATTTTTTTATTATTTATTTTTGTATGTGTATGAGTGTACTTTCTGCATGTAAGTTTGTGCACCCGTGTCATGCAATGCCGTGGAAGTCAGAAGAGGGTCTTGGATTCCCCTGGAACTGGAGTTCTCCTGGAATTGGAGTTACAGATGGTTCTTAGCCGCCATGTGGGTGCTGGGGATCGAACCCAGGCTTTAAATATCTATCATCACCAGCAACTCCCTCTACTATCATTTAAAGAAGACACACATCACTAACTTCTTCCTAAAAGAGATCCCAATCCTCTTAATTATATTCTTACACTGACATTAACTGTATCTACTATGTCCTAAAGATACGTATTGGAATAAACAGTATATAGCCTAGTAGATACTAATAACAGTGTGACCCAAACTCTGTGCTGCTTCTGTTATTGCACTCCCAAGGACAATTCTAAGGATATTTGTGTATTCCTCTGGGTCATTCCTCCTAAACATCCAGCAATCAGTGTGTTTCTTCAAATTCAGTTAGCTGGAGATCTCTTGAGCCCAGCGGCAGGAAGAGGGGAAGACAGGTAGGAACTGGGTGCCTTGGCGAGCTGATTGCTGATCGTTTGGTCCTGCTGTCTTTGGTTTGATTGGCCTTTGTGGCTGTGAGGTTGGAGTTATCCCCCCAGCTGGGATTAAAGGTGTGGTCTTTGGCTTGATTAGATCTAGTGGCTGTGGGGGCGGAGTTATCCTCCCAGCCGGTATTAAAGGCACGCTTGTGTGACTCTTGAGATTTGAGATCTCTTGAGCCCAGCGGCAGGAAGAGGGGAAGACAGGTAGGAACTGGGTGCCTTGGCGAGCTGATTGCTGATCGTTTGGTCCTGCTGTCTTTGGTTTGATTGGCCTTTGTGGCTGTGAGGTTGGAGTTATCCCCCCAGCTGGGATTAAAGGTGTGGTCTTTGGCTTGATTAGATCTAGTGGCTGTGGGGGCGGAGTTATCCTCCCAGCCGGTATTAAAGGCACGCTTGTGTGACTCTTGAGATTTGAGATCTCTTGAGCCCAGCGGCAGGAAGAGGGGAAGACAGGTAGGAACTGGGTGCCTTGGCGAGCTGATTGCTGATCGTTTGGTCCTGCTGTCTTTGGTTTGATTGGCCTTTGTGGCTGTGAGGTTGGAGTTATCCCCCCAGCTGGGATTAAAGGTGTGGTCTTTGGCTTGATTAGATCTAGTGGCTGTGGGGGCGGAGTTATCCTCCCAGCCGGTATTAAAGGCACGCTTGTGTGACTCTTGAGATTTGAGATCTCTTTTTTTTATTTCTTTTTTTTTTTCTTTTATTTAATTTATTTTTCACAAATCTAGACCCGTGTTCCGCGCCTGCCCCCACCCCGTTAGAGCTCGTGCATTCTGCCACACATGCTTTCCATCCCTTTCTCAGTCTTTCCCTCGTTTCATGGTGACTTGACTGTTTTTGAAGCAGAAGTTCACTGTTTTCAGTCAAAGTTTTTATTTTTTCTTTGATGCAGTATTTTCTGTTGTTGTTGTTTGTTATTCAAATGCTATGTCCCAACTACTTGCTTTGTGGACGAAGCTCCGGGGGCCCTACCAAGAAATACTTACAACGGGTATTTGGCACTAGCAATCCCAGATGAGGGTTACCATTCCTCGTTTGTTTTCTGTGACTGTGTTACTTCCTCAAGCCATAGATGTCCTCTATCTCCAGCCAGTTTCCTGCAAATCTTGTGATGTCGTCTTTCTTAACTGCTGCCATAGAACTCCCTTGTGTAGATGGTACCACATTTTCTCTATCCATCTTGTCAGTTGAGGGCATTTGGGTTGGTTCCAGCTTTTGCTATTGTGACCATAGAATTCAATAAATATGGCTGTGCATGTATCTCTGCGTAAGATCGCTTGTGGGTAAATACCCAGGAGCGGTATGGCTGGGTGCAAATCCAAAGCCATTTTGAGTCTTCTAAGGGTTCTCCACACTGCTTTTCCATAGCTACTCACAGTTTACATTCCCACAGAATGGAGAGTGTTCCCCTTTCCCCACAACCTCTCCAGCACTTGATATCATTTGTTTTCTTGATCCTAGCCAGTCCTTATAGGAGTAGAGATGATATCTTAAAGTGGCCTTATTATTTCATTCCTAATGATTAGTGAGTTGACAGTTTTGTAGTGTTTCTCAGCCATACTCTAATCCTCTTTGTGAAGTTCTTTCAGTCTTTGCTCATCTTTGAGGTCTTTTTTTCTTTCTTTTTTCTTTTGTTTTTGCAGTAGCTTTATAATTTTCTGGAATAATGGAAAGCTTGTCCAGATGTATCTGGCATGAAGGTTTCCTCCCACCTGTGGGTATTTCCACTCACTATTGAGTTGTTTTTTTTTTTTTGATGTACAGAAGCTTTTGAGTTTAATGAGGTCCATTTGTCAATTGTCGACCTTATTTCTTGTGCAGCTGCTGTCTGATTTAGGAAGTCTTTTCCTAGCCTATGTCTTGTGTCTGCTGCCAACTTTCTCTTCTATCACCTCTCCAAGTTTGGTGGGTTTCACGTTGAGGTCTTTAATCCATCTGGTATTGACTTTTGTACAGGGTAAGGTAGGGGTTTAATTTCATTCTCTCCAAGTGGATGATCCAGTTTTGCTAACACACTTGCTGAAGATGTCTATTGTCTTTTCTCCATTGTGTTTTCTTGGCCCCCTTGTCAATATAGAGTTGGCTGAATTTATGTGTGCCAGGTTTGGATCTTCATTTTTTTCCATTGGTCAACAGGTCTGTTTTGTGCCAGTACCAGCTGGTTTTTAGTACTATAGCCCTGTAGTATAGTTTTAAAACTGGTATAGAGATCCCTCCTGTGGACTCTTTTCACTCAGATTGATTTGGCTATTCGGGGTCGTTTGTTTCTCCAAAATAAAATTTAAGAACGTGTGTTTCCAAGCCTGTGAAGAACGCTTTTGGGGATTTTGATTGGGAATTGCATTAAATCTATACAGGAGTTTTGGTAAAATGGACAGTTTTACAATGTTAATTTTCCCAATCCATGAGCATGGGAGGTTTTTTTCCATCTCGAAGTCTTCTTCAATTTCTTTCTTTAAGGGTTTTTAAATTTTTGTTTATATAGTCTTTTGTGTCTTTGGTTAGTTTGTATCCTAGGTATCGTATTGTTTTTGAGGCTATGTTTGATGGGAAGGTCTCTTTGAATTCTTTTCCTTCTTCTCCAGTTTGCTTGTTCTTGGTGTAAAAAAGGCCCATGTTTTCTAAGGTTTAAGGTTTGTTATCCTGCCACTTTGCTGAAGCTGTAATCGTTTCAGGAGTTTTCTGTGGAGTTTTTGTTTGCAATCTCTTAAGTTAACAAATCATACAATCAGCAAGATGGGGAAGAGTTTGACTTCCGCGTTTCCAATTAGTACTACTAGCCTTAATAGCCTTTTCTTTGCCTTTTGCTCTACAAAGTGTTTTCAAAGCAATATAGGAAGAGAGTGGGTGATAGGGGCAGCCTTGCGAGTTCCTACCTTTAAAGGGAATGTGTCCGTCATTTCCCCATTTAGGGATATTGGCTGTGTGTTTCTGTATATGGCTTTAATTACATTGAGGAATATCCCTCCAAACCAATTCCCACTAGGACTTTAAGCATGAAGGGATGTTGGATTTTGTTTAAGGCTTTTTCAGCATCAATGGCGATGATGGTGTGGTTTTTTGTCATTCATTCTATTTATGTCTTTGATGATGTTATTTATGTGATTTTCGTATTTTAACCCTCCCTGCACGCTTGTCTATCCAACTTGGTCATGATGGATGGTCTTCTTGATGTGGGTCCCTGTATGCGATTTGCCAGGATTCTGTTTAGAATTTTGGCAACTGTGTTCCTGAGGGCGATGGGTCTATCATTCTCCGTTTTGGTTGTCTCTTTGGCCTGGTTTTGGAATAGAGTGATGTGGCTTCAGAGAAGGAAGTTGAGAGAGTTCCCTCTGATTGTATACTTCGAAACAGTTTCAGAAAAATGGGTGTAGTTCTTTTTGAAATGTTTTATAGAATTCTGCAGTGAAAACGTCTGGGCCTGGGCTGTTTTTAGTTGGGAGGCTTCTTATTACATCCGCGATTTCTTCATATGTTTATGGGTCTGTTTTAAGCTGCTGGTCTCCCTCTTGGCCAAGCTTGGTGATTCCCAAGATTTCAGATATTCATCCATTTCTTCTTTCCTCTAGATTTTCAAACTGGGTAGAATATAGTTCTTGTAATATTCCCATAAAACTTTCTTGATCTTTTCCTTGCCTGTTGGAGATTTTCCCCTTTCATCACAATGGTATTGATTTGGGAGTTTGGTCCTTCTTTCTTTTTTGTTTAACTGGGCTAAGGTTCTGT